>JACGAQ010000220.1:0-227542 GCA_014119065.1 Orius insidiosus
TAGGGTTTCGAGTGGTTTTTTTCTCCCCAACTACGAAGAGCCTTGTCCATAACAGTAAACCAACCGAAAGGGGTATAGAACACTGTTTACAACCCTTATCCGACCCTTCGCCACCTACCACAACGTCTTCCACCCTTTTCATATCCCTTTTTCCCCCACGAAAAGGTTTGCATGAAAACAGATTCGGTTTTTCTATTCAGAGACACGTCATTTTAAGGGTTTCTTTCGAACCTAAAATATTAATTTTTGCTGTGCGCTTGAAAGATGAGAAGATCGATTTCTATTTTCATTCAGAGTATTTACGGGAACATCTTTAATCCAGGAATTGAATTTTCTTGAGTTTGTTCTCGAAGGCGGAAAGCGACTAAATGTGTGTCGGGCGCCTCGGGGTCTGTTTCATGAAATCGATTGTTGTGATGGTCGTTTGTGTCGACTACGAAAAGGGGCGGGGAAGTTCATTCTTGCCAACTTAGAGGTCAACGTTTTTTCATCATCTCCATAGTCTTAACTTTTTTCCTTTACATCCTATTAACAAATATGTCACGACCACCTTTCTCTTAATGAAAAACGCTTTGTAAAAAAAATTAATCTCCCGGGAGCCTTAATAGGAAATCTTTTAAAAGGAAATCAAAATAAAGAAAAATGACGGTGGACCCAAGAGATGCCATGTTTGCCTTTCGGGATGTCCCAGACGACTATAAAGGCTGAAAGGAAACTTTGTATACATAAAAAAAGTTTCTTTTTCGACCACGAGCTTTTTTTTTTTTATTAATATCGATTTGTCGTCAGTTTTTGTGGGTTGAAGAGCTTCTAGGACATGAGGGAAACACGAACATGTGGGAAAATAAAATATTTTTTGTGGTTTCAAATAAACTTGATTGACAAGCATCAAATTTTCGAGCTTTGGGGATGCTCAAGGGTCAGAAAACACCCCGATTTTTTACTGGTTGTCGACTTTTAAAGAAAACCCCTTTGTTATCCACTTTTCGGGCGGTTTTTCTTCGTTTTTCGTCCAAGAAATCAACTTTTTTCCTCTTTTAAGCACCTTTTAGAACGCTTTTCACAGTTTTCTAACCAACAAGCCTATACTTTACCAAATATTCCTTCTTTATCTCGATTGTTTAGCCAGGAAAAACTTTTCTATGCCGATTTTCGTGGACAGAATACAAATTTTGGGTTTTTTATCTTTCTTAAGGTCCCTAGGATCAAATCGATTATAGATTTATACCAATTTTAACATTTCTGTCGTTCCGGCCGGCCGGCCGGAGCATTTTTTTTCCGTAAAACTTAAAGGGTACCATTTTCAAACGATTTTCCCACAATTTTCCTTGGTCGGTGAACAAAAAAGTTACGAGGCGATTTTGAATTTCGAAAAAATGGCAGAGATATGCACGTTTGAAATTTGAAAAAATTCGCTGCGGCCAATTTTCACCAATTTTTAACCAAGTACTCCTTATTTTTCAAAGAATTTTATGGTGTAAAAAAATTTTTTTTAGTAGGGAAAAATTTATACTTCCACCCTTTGCGAAAGAGACATCCCTTGGGCAAAAAGCCCATTATTTCTACCTTTTTTTAAAAAATACCTTAAGGGGATATGAGGGTTTTAAATTGGTTGCTTTGTACATTTTTCGTTGTGAGCAACGGTTTTCGGTTTTTCCCTACTATCTTGGAAACCGTCGCTCAAAACGAAAAATTGATGTAAGTAAAAGTTGTAGCGACGAAAATTTACTACAAAAATCTTATTGGTTTTTTCCGTCAGAGCAATATTTTAGGAGATATGAAGGTTTTAAGTTTTCAGACAGGCTCTGTAGGATTATTAGTTCTAACCTTATAACTCCTTAAATATTGCTCCTACGCAAATAATGAATAAAAAAATTTTTGTAGGAAATCTTTGTACCTACAACTTTTACTTAGGACATTTTTTCGTTTTGAGCGACGGTTTCCGAGATAGAAGGGAAAAACCGAAAACCGTTGTTAACAACGAAAAATTTGCAAAGCAACTCACTTAAGAACCCTCATATCTCCTTAAGTATTACTCTGACAAAAAAACCAACGAGGTATTTTTTGTAGGAAATTTTCGTAGCTACGACTTTTACTTAAGACGTTTTTTCGTTTGAGCGACGGTTTCCGAGATAGAAGGGAAAAACCGAAAACCGTTGTTAACGAAAAATTTGATAAGTAACCAACTTAAATACTTCCATATCTCCTAAAGTATTGCTCTGACGGAAAAAAAAATAAAATATTTTATGTAGTAAATTTCAGTACCTACAACTTTACTTAGGACATTTTTTCGTTTTGAGCGACGGTTTCCGAGATAGAAGGGAAAAACCGAAAACCGTTCTTAACGAAAAATTTGCAAAGCAACTCACTTAAAAACCATCATACCTCCTTAAAAGACCAGGAAAATCGCGCGGTAATCCTGAAAAAAAAACTGGATTTCTTGGTCGGAAAACCCTAAAAATAGGTTAAAATAAGTCTTTCGAGGTAAAACAAAAAAAGGTGGGAGAATTCCATTTTATCTTCCTAAAAAGTAGTTACCCTCAAAAGAAGAAAATTTTTCAAAAATATGATGTCTTTGTGAGATGTAAAAAAATACTCCTTTGAAGAGCTTCCAACGAAAACTTCCTTAAAAAGAAGGAACAATATAGGATGTGGTAGTATTGAGGGGGGGAGGTATAACGGAGGGGAAGTATAAACGAGGGCTTAGGTGTTTTTTTTTCAAAATTTTTTGTTGCTTTCATTTTTTGAAAAATTTTCTAAATATGTATCGTTTTCACATTTTACGGAAAAAGGGTCGTTTTGGCTCTAAGGACAGAAAACCCATTTCCTGGGCATGAAATTTTTCGAACTACTATTCAGGAAGGTTGCGTAGGGTGAAAATCGGTTGGAAACTGTGGCCGTAAACTGTTCCGGGAAAAATGGTACGGCCGGCCGGCACCACAGACAAAGTTGAAACTGGTAAATATCCGGGCTCTGAAAGATTCTTCCCCAAAAACCCAACGTGGAGGGTAAAACTTCTAAGGAAGTTAAAACTTCCTCCAGCTGATCTTCTCTAAACCCCTGATGACCTACCCGCAAGACACAAACGTATTTCCGGTTTAGTATTTTTCAGCTCCTTAAAAACCCTAAAAACCCTTTTCTCATTTTAGGGCCAATATTCAAACGGTTTTCTATTAGAATCGATTTTAAAGTAAATGGAACGGTATAAGATTGTGGAAAAGGGGGCTCTGATGAATTAATATTCACCCTGAGACGTTCCAAAGGAAATGGAACGGAATCCAATCTTGAGATTATAAAAGATTAGGTAATAAGGGCGAGGCTATCCGATGACGGTTAAAATATCCCCTACAATTCCTTCACCAAAATAGAATTTTTATTGAATTAATTTTATAGCTTTTCATTAAAATCTACGTCTGCAGATGTACAAAAATTGCGGTAAAAGGAGAACAATTTTTTTTTTGTAAAGAACTTCATTTATACCAGGACTATTTTGTTCTTAATTCTACCATTCATAAAAAGCGTTTTTTCTTTCCTCTTCTAAAATGATGGAAGAAAAAAAAAGTTAATTTGACGTCGACTTTAGAAAGGAACCGAATCTTGGACCTCTTTATATGAAAAGGATCCAAGTTGAAAAGGTTAAACGAAGATTCTTTTCAAAAGGAACATTTTTTTTTGTCACTCCTAAAAAAAGGGGGGTAAAAAGACATTCAGAATTCGGTCTTGTTTGAAAAAATTGGGTGCAGCCTTTCGTACAATCTTTTACAAAATAATCATCGAAACTTGAAATTTTTCTTTCTACCGTACTAATAATCGCCTGATTTTTCCTGGTAAAATTTAAATCCCAAAAAGGTAAGAAAGGTTAAAATCAGAGTAGGGATTCAGAAAAAAATTGTCAAAAATGTATGATTTTCACCTAATTTTGGCTCAAGAAACATTTATTGCTCGATTTTATGGTGTTTGTTTTTATTAGGTGTACAAAATGAAACTCAGCCACAGGGTAAATTTGAAATTTATAGATTTTAGCCGAGTTTCATTTTTGTACACCTGGTAGTTCATTTTTTCAAAATTTTAAACATTTTAGGCGTTCAAGTCCATCAAAAGTTGACCTTCTCCATGTTAGAAGGTTATTGAAGTATAACCATTAAGAAGGTTAATTTTTAAATGCTTGTAAATCGTAAACCGTTACAGATATTTAAAAAATGCAGTAAATAAAATCTGTTGGAAATTTAATTCTCTTTAGTTTTTATTCTATTCATTTTTTCTCTAGGACGCACTGTTTTCGAGATAAATTTATTTTTAAAAAAAATTATTTTCCGAAAATGGTGCATTCTAGAAAAAATAATTAAGTGCAAAATAGAGAGTTAAATTTCCTACAATTTTTATTTATTAGGTGTACAAAATGAAACTCAGCCACAGGGTAAATTTGAATTTTGTAGATTTTAGCCGAGTTTCATTTTGTACACCCAATAGAAGCGGTAGGTTCAGGGAGAAATTCGGCTGTTCACCCCGGTTCCGTTTCGCCTGACTGGGGGAATGCTTTCATTTTTTCTACTTATGCCTTTTTAAGAATAGTTTTGTAGACAATATCACTCAGAATTCCCATGTATTCTTCTCATATCAAATTTTGAGTTCAACAGGCTGAATAAAATTACCATAAACATACCTACCACCGATGTCAGAGGGTGAGGATCCTTTTTAATATTTATCATCACGCCTTCCAACTTTTTTTCCCTTCCTCATCAAGAATCAAATTTCATTGAAAAATCACTTCTCATTGAAAAAAGATTTTATAAAATAAAAATTGATTACGATGAGATTTCATAAAAAAATTAAAACGTCGCTTTTAATAATATTCAATTTCAGAACGAAAATATAATAAATGTGCAAACACTCAATTTATCTTTGTTATACGTTATTTCGCAAAAATTGATCCAATAAAGGGAAGGCATTATGGCGTTATAGATTGCTTCTATGTTCGTATAAACGCTGGAGGCCCTAAAATAGAATATATAGACCTTTTACCTCACGTTTCCGTTATATGGGGGATTCGAAATTAAATCTAAAAGATCCTTTTTTGGGAAAAACCTTTTGTTTTTTGAGGTAATTATTAGAGTCTATTGACTTTAAAATGTCACCGTTCTTGGCATACGCCCATTTGGCATTTGACATCCACCCCGCTTTTTTTATAGGTGTCAAGCTCTTTTAGGTAGATTTTGAAGAATAGACAATTTCGATAAGGGCAGTAATCTTAGAATAAATTTTTTTTTCAGATACTTTTTCGTTTACAGTATGGTAGAAATTCTTTTTTTCGAAGAATGTTCTTAAAAATGTAATGAAAAGGGTTTTTTTTAAATCTGACGTCGAGAAAAACGACTAAAAATGTAGTAAAATGGGGGTTTAGCATTTTGGGAAGTTAGCTATTTTGGCATTTTTTCGGTCTTTTGAGCCGTTTTTGAGATATTTCTGCTCTTAATACCGGTTTTTTAGATGTTTTTATAGTTTTTTTAAATCTGACGTCGAGAAAAACGACTAAAAATGTAGTAAAATGGGGGTTTGGCATTTTGGGAAGTTAGCTATTTTGGCATTTTTTCGGTCTTTTGAGCAGTTTTTGAGATATTTCTGCTCTTAATACCGGTTTTTTAGATGTTTTTATAGTTTTTTAAATCTGACGTCGAGGAAAACGACTAAAAATGTAGTAAAATGGGGGTTTGGCATTTGGGAAGTTAGCTATTTTGGCATTTTTTCGGTCTTTTGAGCAGTTTTTGAGATATTTCTGCTCTTAATACCGGTTTTTTAGATGTTTTTATAGTTTTTTTAAATCTGACGTCGAGAAAAACGACTAAAAATGTAGTAAAATGGGGGTTTGGCATTTTGGGAAGTTAGCTATTTTGGCATTTTTTCGGTCTTTTTAGCCGTTTTTGAGATATTTCTGCTCTTAATACCGGTTTTTTAGATGTTTTATAGTTTTTTAAATCTGACGTCGAGGAAAACGACTAAAAATGTAGTAAAATGGGGGTTTGGCATTTTGGGAAGTTAGCTATTTTGGCATTTTTCGGTCTTTTGAGCAGTTTTTGAGATATTTCTGCTCTTAATACCGGTTTTTTAGATGTTTTTATAGTTTTTTTAAATCTGACGTCGAGGAAAACGACTAAAAATGTAGTAAAATGGGGGTTTGGCATTTTGGGAAGTTAGCTATTTTGGCATTTTTTCGGTCTTTTGAGCAGTTTTTGAGATATTTCTGCTCTTAATACCGGTTTTTTAGATGTTTTCATAGTTTTTTTGGACTAAAATCCCTCTTACACTGGATAAGGGGCACAAAATGCGGATTTTATGTTACTTTTAATGGATTCCCTAAGTACTTTTTGACTAAAAAAAACTTCTTATACCGTAGGGAGACGTATCATAATCTCATACATCAATTTTGTCCTTTTTATACTTTGAACTAGATAATTAAGCCCCAGGAGGACTTCATTTCGTACGAAAATACAATGAAGTGACAGATAACCGTGAGATATATTACCGGGCTTAATATGACCTCTATTTTTCATCTTGAACGTCCAAGAGATTCTTAGGTTGATTTATTTTATTTTTAATTATTTTATAGCTACGATGGAATTCCATGTTTTTTTAAATATGCGGGGGTTCGCACCGGGGGATGTTCGAACGGTGAGCGAAAGGGATGGCATATCCGCTCGTAAATAACGAGGCTTTTTAGATCCCGACAAAAGAGATTCGTTGAGGAAAAACAAGTTTGGGCGGGTTTTCGAACAGGTACGAAGATGGGTTGATTAATACGAATTCCAGGGATGTGTGAAAAGTTGGGACACGGAACTATTATACTCACCCCGGCGCCTATCTTTTGAAAAAAAGGTCTATTCATAAATAGGTACAAAACGGACCCTTGAGAAGCGGGAAACTGTTACATTCTTTTATGTGTGAAATCTCCTATTTCTGCTAAACCCTCAAATATCGAAGGATCACTTTCGTCCACCCGAAAATTCGCATCATTTTCAAACTACATTTTCAAAATTTTAAACATTTTAGGAGTTAAAGTCCATCAAAGTTGATTTTCTCCGCGTAAGAAGGTTATTGAAGTATAACCATTAAGAAGGTTAATTTTTAAAGGCTTGTAAATCGTAAACCGTTACAGATATGAAAAAATGCACTAAATAAAATCTGTTGGAAATTCAATTCTCTTTAATTTTTATTCTATTCATTTTTTCTCTAGGACGCACTGTTTTTCAGATAAATTTATTTTTTTTTTAAATTATTTTCCGAAAATGGTGCATCCTAGAAAAAAATAATTAAGTGCAAATTTATAGAGAACTAAATTTCCTACAAGTTTATTTATTAGGTGTACAAAATGAAACTCAGCCGCAGGGTAAATTTGAATTTTGTAGATTTTAGCCGAATTTCATTTTGTACACCTAGTATTTCATTTTTTCAAAATTTTAAACATTTTAGGCGTTAAAGTCCATCAAAAGATAACCTTCTCCGTGTAAGAAGGTTATTGAAGTATAACCATTAAGAAGGTTAATTTTTAAAGGCTTGTAAATCGTAAACCGTTACAGATATTGAAAAAATGCACTAAATAAAATCTATTGAAAATTTAATTTTCTTTAATTTTTATTCTATTCATTTTTTCTCTAGGACGCACTGTTTTCAAGATAAATTTATTTAAAAAAAAATTATTTTCCAAAAATGGTGCATCCTAGAAAAAAATAATTAAGTACTTTATAGAGAATTAAATTTCCTACCATTTTTATTATTAGGTGTACAAAATGAAACTCAGCCACAGGATAAATTTGAATTTTGTAGATTTTAGCCGAGTTTCATTTCGTACACCTAGTAGTTCACTTTTTCAAAATTTTAAACATTTTAGCCGTTAAAGTCCATCAAATGTTTACCTTCTCCGCGTAAGAAGGTTATTGAAGTATAAACATTAAGAAGGTTAATTTTTAAAGGCTTGTAAATCGTAAACCGTTACAGATATTGAAAAAATGCACTATATAAAATCTGTTGGAAATTTAATTCTCTTTAATTTTTATTCTATTCATTTTTTCTCTAGGACGCACTGTTTTCAAGATAAATTTTTTTTAAAAAATTATTTTCCGAAAATGGTGCATCCTAGAAAAAAATAATTAAGTGCAAATTTATAGAGAATTAAATTTCCTACCATTTTTATTTATTAGGAGTACAAAATGAAACTCAGCCACAGGGTAAATTTGAATTTTGTAGATTTTAGCCGAGTTTCATTTTGTACACATATAAAGACCATCTTTTCCCGAATTTTTCGATCTTCCAAGAATGCTCATTTTTTTCTTTTCAGTTTAGGCTTATTAAACAACGTATTTAAATTTTTTTGCTTCCGGTTTGTTGAAGGAAATTGTCTATCCTTTTCAAAAAGTAGAGTATAATCGTAACCACTAATCATAATTACGATTATAGCCGTTTGATTAGCGTTTTCAGGCCACTTTTTTATCATCCTTGTTGTATAAAAGGAATTTTTTTCCCTTTCTAAATATAAAAAGAAGATGGAAAAAAAATTAGGTCAGGAAACAAAAGAAGGAATCGCAATAAACGTTGAGTATTACAAGACAAACGAACACGCTAGGTTACCTCCCGTTGATCTACCGCTGACATTTAATCTTCAAAAGCCTCCCCGAACAGGTTAAAGGGCAAAAACAAAATTTAAAAAAACAACCTCGGAAAATAAAGTTATGGGGAGCCTCAATCAAATTATGTTTTACAAGGGTTTATATACCGGGTAAACCTGACCCTATAAACTTTCGAGTCCGAGGGAGCCTCTCAGTAATAAAATTAAACGACCATGTATTTAAAACCCTTTGAACCCCACTAATCAATGTTTCCTTGGTTCATTTGATCGTTAAAACTTTTCATTTCTCTTATTTATGTTAGTCCTGAGAGAAAATTGTTTAACTTTTGGGATTTTCCACCTTTGATGGGAAAACAGGAAAAAGGGAATTTGGTAGTGTTTCAAAGAACTCTTTGATTTCTATTAAAAAATCATTTTGAAAATCTTGTAGGAACAAAATGAAATGAGAAAACAACTTTTTTTTTCTCCGCAGAGTTGAAAAAAGTAAATTTTTTCTAACTTAAATGAAAAAAGTTGAAATTGTGGGTTCCTTGAATGGGTCTAAATTAGATATTTATGAGGTTTGATAAATTTAAATTAAGCTTTTGAAGTTGGATAGTCGTATGGAGGAGAAGGGAGAACCGGTGAGTCATGTTTGTTACGCTAAACTTGAGACGCTTACCGTCGAAAAGGCTCGAAGAGGTCTCAACTCGTGCATACTAAAGCAGGTCCAAGTTTAGGGTGGAAAAGGGTGAAGGTTCTTTCGAAATGGGCCAACTCCGACGGATCATAAACAGGGGCGGAGACTAACGTCCTATTTCTCGCGAATATCCGTGTCTCGAACCTCATAAAATACAAAGTAGGAAAAAAAAAAATGCCCCCGTACGACAACCGGAAAAATTTTACCCACCGGGCCCATTCAGGTCAAACTTTTCTTTCAGAAACTCTTCGAATCATCACAAAAATTTTTCATTCAATATTTTAGAAATGTTATAAAAAGTACTACTTTAGAGCTGGCCCAACGGGAACTTCCTTAAAGAGAACGAAAAATAGAGGGGGGGGGGGGGTAATACAAAAAGTACAAAGTAGGGGAAGTATAAGGGAGGGGGAAGTATAAAGGAGGGGAAGTATACGGTAGGGGGAAGTATAAAGGAGGGGTAAAAAATAGGTAATTCATTGTATGAATGTTCTTCTAGGGGTAACTTTTAAGTCATTCAATATTAGATGTTATATTTTGTTTAAATATAATCTTTCGTTTTGATACAATTCTTTCTCAAATAATTTATAAGGGAGGGGGAAGTATAAAGGAGGGAAAGTATAAGGGAGGGGGAAGTATAAAGGAGGGAAGTATAAGGGAGGGGGAAGTATAAAGGAGGGGAAGTATAAGGGAGGGGACGTATAACGGAGGGGAAGTATTAGGTGTACAAAATGAAACTCAGCCACAGGGTAAATTTGAATTTTGAAGATTTTAGCCGAGTTTCATTTTGTACACCTAGTAGTTCATTTTTTCAAAATTTTGAACATTTTAGGCGTTAAAGTCCATCAAAAGTTGACCTTCTCCGTGAAAGAAGGTTATTGAAGTATAACCATTACGAAGGTTAATTTTTAAAGGCTTGTAAATCGTAAACCGTTACAGATATTGAAAAAATGCACTAAATAAAATCAGTTGGAAATTCAATTCTCTTTAATTTTTATTCTATTCATTTTTTCTCTAGGACGCACTGTTTTCAAGATAAATTTATTTTTAAAAAAAATTATTTTCCGAAAATGGTGCATCGTAGAAAAAAATAATTAAGTACAAATTTATAGAGAATTAAATTTCCTACAATTTTTATTTATTAGGTGTACAAAATGGAACTCAGCCACTGGGTAAATTTGAATTTTTTAGATTTTAGCCGAGTTTCATTTTGTACACCTAATATAAAGGAGGGGAAGTATAAGGGAGGGGACGTATAACGGAGGGGGAAGTAAAAAGTACTGGAAGTATAAGGTAACTTAGTACGAGTAGTAGTATAAGTAACTTCTTTTAGGAAGTTAAGCTAAAAAGCTGTGAATATCGGAAAAAGGGAGTCAAATATCCTTGTGTTTTTAGCCAATCCCAATCTTTCGTCTTCAAAAAAGGGTTTTTGAAGTTTCCTGCTCCCCCTAGTGTCAAAATGACCATTTTGGTCACTAAATTATGTCACCACAGACTTAAACTTGAATTAAAATTTAATAAATAAACTTGTTCGGTCGGACTTGATGAATGGGAGACAGGACTAGCGGACGGTGTAATTAGATGAAGATGATGACTATCTCTTGTGGGAACGCGTCAACATCTTTATGGGAGAATGAAAATAAAAAAATCCCTCTGGCAGGTAAAAGATTCTCATGATCTACATCCCTTTTAATACGTCTAAAAATATCGAATTTTCTGCACTTTCTTCGGATTAAATAAAACAGTTTTCCACACTGGGGATCTTTTGAGGACTAATCCCGCGGAAGTGTCGGCTCCAGAGATAAGAAAATGGAGCGGCCTTTCACAGATTAAAGGTGCATGGAGACAAAAAAAAGGCCTCTTGTTTTCAAGATAAAAATAGGACACATTCTTTTTACAAAATGATCCGGCTTATAAAAAAATTTTTTAACTCTGAAAAATTCTAAAGTCGATTTGCATTCATAACGAAATTATAAAATTAAAACTGATGCCTCGATTCCAGATTCGTAGTTAGCATATTAAGTCGGCGATGGTATGAATATGTAAATACTGAAACCGAGCTTTCTCCCCCGGCTTCTCCAATTTACTTTCTGGAAACAAAACGAATCGAAAGAAAATTTAAAGGGAATTAAACCTCGCAGAAAAAAAAGTATAATTTCGTTGTTCTTTCATTAAAATATTTGAATTTTTTTAGCCCCAAAATCCCCCTTTTGTGAGAGAGAAAATGATTTATTTTTGTTCCCTTGATAATTTATAAAACATTGATAATATATTGAATAGTAGAATTTACTATTATTTCTAAAGAGCACTTATGCTTGGGACGTAATTCAGGATTTAAAGGACCGTAAATAAAGATTTGAGATCGGAGGAGGGGTTGCCTGATACGATGGATCTCGGGTATAAATTTAATCCAAATTAATGTTTTTTAGGAACGATTTTTAGGAAACAGAAGTTATTTTGTACCCTCTATGTACGGCTTTAAGAGAGAGGGGGGGGGGTTCGTCGAAAGTAGGGAGAAACTTGGACCCCATACTTTTTATTTCAGAATTGTAATCTACGCAAAATTTTAAGTTAATTTTACTATTTGAAGATGTAGATTTTAGCCGAATTTCATTTTGTACACCTTGTAGTTCATTTTTTCAAAATTTTGAACATTTTAGGCGTTAAAGTCCATCAAAAGTTGACCTTCTCCGTGTAAGAAGGTTATTGAAGTATAACCATTTAGAAGGTTAATTATTAAAGGCTTGTAAATCGTATACATATAAACGTATTTTACGTAAATTTTTAATTGGTTTTCAGAAAAAATCAAGGGCTGATGATTTGTGCTTGTAGAGAAGAAAATAAAATATTCTTGTCTTTAATTTTTTTTGCGTTTTTGCCCCGAAAACACTTCTGGGACGTAGAAAAACCCCCCAAAAACGCCGTTTTTGCCCTCAAAAACCCCCGAGACGCAGAAATAAGCGAGAAAAACGGGTTTAAAGGTCGAAAAAATTTTTTGCGTTTTTTGCAAAAAAAACAAAAAAAAAACATTTTGTTGTACAAAATGAAACTCGGCAAAAATCTACAAAATTCAAATTTACCCTGTGGCTGAGTTTCATTTTGTACACCTAATAATAAAAATTGTAGGAAATTTAATTCTCTATAAATTTGTACTTAATTATTTTTTTCTAGGATGCACCATTTTCGGAAAATAATTTTTTTTAAATAAATTTATGTTGAAAACAGTGCGTCCTAGAGAAAAAATGAAAAGAATAAAAATGAAAGAGAATTAAATTTCCAACAGATTTTATTTAGTCCATTTTTTCAATATCTGTAACGGTTTACGATTTACAAGCCTTTAAAAATTAACCTTCTTAATGGTTATACTTCAATAACCTTCTTACACGGAGAAGGTCAACTTTTGATGGACTTTAACGCCTAAAATGTTTAAAATTTTGAAAAAATGAAACTACTAGGTGTACAAAATGAAACTCGGCTAAAATCTACAAAATTCAAATTTACCCTGTGGCTGAAAACGGTCCATTAGTTTTTGTGGGGAAAATTTTACAACTTTGAAAAAGACGCTATCATACGGTTATACGGAAGGTTAATCTTTCGGAATGACCTCTTTGAATAAATAAAGTCTTCGAAAATCGTCTTATTTTTTATCGAGGGGAATTTTAGAGAACGTTGGATAGAAATAACGTAAATTTTTAATTGGTTTTCAGAAAAAATCGGGGGCTGATGATTTGTGCTTGTAGAGAAGAAAATAAAATATTCTTGTTCTTTAATTCATTATTTGTTTAATTTTGATGGAAATGAATAAAAAAGACATTTTAAAAAAGTTGACATGGAGAATTCGTGTTTTTAAGTTTCCTTTCCCAAGAGGGGCGAAAAAAAGGGTTCGACAACTCCGACCGCACTGTCCAATAAAAGCGGGTGATCCCAATTTTTTCTCTCTCTCTTTTCGACCCCTTTCAGGTTTAATTAAATATAAAAGGGAAAGAAAATTTAATAAATCCGCCGCCACCTTGGAGGAAGAATGAGATAAAACGGAGTTTCAACTTTCTCCAATTCGCTTTTCCTTAATCGAGGAGGCCTTATTGAATTACAATGAAAGATCCACTAGGCAGAAGATGGCAAACACATTATCCGCCCTTCCTTTTATTTTTTCATGAAAAAACATATTCAAGTTGTTAAAAAACAATAGAATTATTTCCGTTTTAACTTAAAGAATGATAAATCTAACTTTAAACAATAGGAGGAAACTCTTGAATGTGATTTAATTCACAACATTAGGTTCAAAGTCCCCATAAATCACGTTTGAACCAATTAATTGTAAGCGTCGAATATAATTAAATTTATTGTTTAGACAATTTAGACCAAATTGCATGTGAGAAATTGAGAAACATAAAAATCAAAAAGGGAATTTGGCAGAAAACTGAGGAAAACCCCTATTTTTGAAGGTCCTTAGAAAGTTCGTAGTTTGAAGTAGAAAATTTTTCTTTAAATAAAACAAAAGATAGTTTAGGATTTTATGTAAAGTGTACTCTTTTATATTCTTTTTTTAAAAAAATGGGTTGAGATAATCCTGTTTAGAAATTCGCTGGCAAAGAGCTTCTTTTGTCTTTCCTTATTAAAGGAGCTCTTGAGAGAGTTAATAACTTTTTAAGGAATACGAAGAGTCCTGAACCTTTTAGTTTTAAGGAAAAGAGGAAATTATAGAATATGACGAACGCATTTTTTTTGGCAAATGCAACGGATGCAACAAAATTAGAAACTCGTCATTGCCAAATTCATTCATTGTTAAAATCTCAAGTTTTCCGAGCTGTAAATATTATCTTGAATATGTTTTCCCGGGAGGCATTCCGAATAATTATTATTAGATAAACCTCTTAGTTCTCGTGTATTATCTAAATTAAACCGTCTCGAATACCAATTTTAACTTTATCAAAGAGACTCCATTATCAGGGAGGAAAGGAAGCGGTGAGAAGTGTTCTAAAGGGATGTTTCATTTTCGAGACTATTATTAAATACTTTTCACATAAAAGGGAAGGTCCCATCGCCTTTTTTTTATGGGTAGACCTGGGAAATTACTTGAAAATATTTTCTTTTCGAGAAAGCTGATGGGGATGAACAGGAGGGATGCCCTCATTTTGAATTATGTTTTAATTAAAATCTTCGTTATAACAGCCTCATATTTCAAGCTCGCTTTCCCATCGGGAAAACTCAAGTTTTTAGTCATTCGCAGACCTATTTTTCATTTACGCACTTCTTGGTCAAATTTTCGCCTCAACATTAATTTTTAATTCAGAAATAGGTCAAATGTGGCTAGGGGTTGCTTTTTTCTGTATTCATTATTTATCTCAGAAATGGTCGTTTTTTTCACAATTTTGAACAGTTTAGGCGTTAAAGTCCATCAAAAGTTGACCTTCTCCGTGTAGGAAGGTTATTGAAGTATAACCATTAAGAAGGTTAATTTTTAAAGGCTTGTAAATCGTAAACCGTTACAGATATTGAAAAAATGCACTAAATAAAATCTGTTGGAAATTCAATTTTCTTTAATTTTTATTCTATTCATTTTTTCTCTAGGACGCACTGTTTTCAAGATAAATTTATTTAAAAAAAATTATTTTCCGAAAATGGTGCATCCTAGAAAAAAATAATTAAGTACAAATTTATAGAAAATTAAATTTCCTACAATTTTTATTTATTATGTGTACAAAATGAAACTCAGCCACAGGTTAAATTTAAATTTCGTAAATTTAAAAAAAAAAAAAAAAAAAAAAAAAAAAAAAAAAAATTATGATCACCCGATATTCCCGGTTAAAGTATTATGACGTCACAAGCGAAGCAAATCTACTGCATCCAGCTGTTCCTCCCGCGATTTTCATCCAATTTTTTTTCCCCCAAACTCGATTTTTTTTCTACAGAAAATCTTTTTTTCGTTTTTATTTGGCCCTTAAGGAATAAATTAGCGTTTAAGGAAACAATTAAGAGGAAGTCTAAAAAAAAAAACTCCACTCGGAATATCATCTCTGGAAAATGGGGCAAACAGGGGTTAAAAAGGTTAGAAAAGTGAGGAGAAAATTTTCTTTCCTCAATGAACTGAAAGGAGGGAGCCGTGAGGTTCGCGGCGGGAAAGGTCGGTTTGTGTTGGTGGGTAGGCGGTTGCCAATTAAGGAAATGAAAATGGGCCTGCTTTATTAGGTGCTAAACTTTTCCCTTTCCCGGCTTCTCTTCATTAATGCCTCCGCGATGCCCTGAATTCGTAACGGCTGCTCGGATAGTGATTGCTTTGTCTTACCGACTTCGAAATCCGGAAAAGAGAGAGAGAAAAAAAAAGTTAAAATCTCATAATTAATTCAACTTTTTGATGTAAAAACTTGAAAAAGTTATGCTCGAAAAATTTCATGGCCTGAAAATGGGCTTTTTATATCCCCCATTAAGCAAAAACGACCCTTTTTTTTTCGTAAACTATGAAAACTATTTATTGATTCAAAAAATGAGCTAAAAATAATGTTAAAATTCTTGCATTTTTAAGTACTATTAGGTGTACAAAATGAAACTCAGCCACAGGGTTTTGAATTTTGTAGATTTTAGCCGAGTTTCATTTTGTACACCTAGTAGTTCATTTTTTCAAAATTTTGAACATTTTAGGCGTTAAAGTCCATCAAAAGTTGACCTTCTCCGTGTAAGAAGTTATTGAAGTATAACCATTAAGAAGGTTAATTTTTAAAGGCTTGTAAATCGTAAACCGTTACAGATATTGAAAAAATGCACTAAATAAATCTGTTGGAAATTTAATTCTCTTTAATTTTTATTCTATTCATTTTTTCTCTAGGACGCACTGTTTTCAAGATAAATTTATTTTAAAAAAAATTATTTCAGAAAAGGGTGCATCCTAGAAAAAAAATAATTAAGTACAAATTTTTTTTTTTTTTTTTTAAAAAGAAGTAGATATACCAATGAGCAAGAGGCTTACTCTTCCTATTGGTTAATCTACTCCTTTTTTGATACTTGTTGGCCTTCAGACCGTCACAAGGGGGGAGGGGGTTGGACCCAGGCGGGGGCTTTCGCCATAATGCCGTGGCGCCCATTTTTCGGGACCAACTACCAGAGGAGTGGCCTAACTAAATTATCCACAGATTTTGTAGAAGGATATTTAATTGGAATTTAACTTCCAACCAAAAATCCCTATACCCAATCTGGGATCGAACCCCGGTCTTCCGTGTTGGAAGTTCAAGACTGATCCCACCAGCCACGGAGCCGGTTCAAGTACAAATTTATAGAGAATTAAATTTCCTAATATACTACGGCCGGCCGGCACCACAGACAAAGTTGAGATCGGTGTGGAGACTCTTCCCCCAAAAACCGGACGTGGAGGGTAAAACAATAACTTCTTTAAGAAAATAAAAGAAGGTAGAGAAATCAAAAGTCACTTTTCCTAAAATGGAAGTTATTAATGGGATGCAAGTAGGGCTAAAGAAAAAAAAAGGTGGCACAAAAAAAATGATCTGAAAAGGAGAAGAGCTATTTTAATGGGAGGTTCGCGTTTAATTTTTATCATTCTTATCACGATCAGGGCAAACAAGTGAAAACCTTATAAGCCGCATTCCGGTTTAATTCTTCGACTATGTAGCCCCCAATAAGGAACTACTTTTTCTCGCCGTCTTTTCAAAATTTTTGTCCGTTTTGTTCCGAGAAATTCAGATTGAGTTATGCCGGTTATTCGGGCAGAAGTGAGGAACGGCCATGAAAAGGGTGGCTTTCCGAATTAATATCGGACTCAGTTCCCATTAATTCCACTGTCAGATTTACCCATTAGCTGTGACGTCATCGTGGATCTTCAATCATCCCTTTAAACTCTACTAAACCATTGAGAAAACATGATATTTTTACAATAAAAATTTTTGCCACCGATGACGTATGAAAGTTTTGAGTTTACGAGCGGACACCTGGCGCAATTTCTCGCTGTTCGTCTTCAACGCGGAATAATGATGGCCCGACACGTTTTCAACCCGCGCAACTTTTACGATCCGCACCCAACTTCAAACGTGCCTTTCATACGCCTTTTCTCGACGATTTAAAACTCCAAAAAAAATTTAATCTTTTCGGAAAATTCAATTGCACAAAAATTTTGCCACATGAAAATTCCAATATGAAGGAATGTGCTCTTTTCCACCTTAAGAATGAACTATTAGGTGTACAAACGAAACTCGGCTAAAATCTACAAAATTCAATTTACCCTGTGGCTGAATTTCATTTTGTACACCTAATAAATAAAAATTGTAGGAAATTTAATTTTCTATAAATTTGTACTTAATTATTTTTTCTAGAATGCACCATTTTCGGAAAATAATATTTTTTTTTAAACAATTTATCTTGAAAACAGTGCGTCCTAGAGAAAAAATGAATAAAATAAAAATTAAAGAGAATTAAATTTCCAACTGATTTTATTTAGTGCATTTTTTCAATATATATAACGGTTTACGATTTACAAGCCTTTAAAAATTAACCTTCTTAATGGTTATACTTCAATAACCTTCTTACACGGAGAAGGTCAACTTTTGATGGACTTTAACGCCTAAAATGTTCAAAACTTTGAAAAATGAACTACATACTAGGTGTACAATTTACAAAATGAAACTCGGCTATAATCTACAAAATTTTCCCTGTGGCTGAGTTTCATTTTGTACACCTAATATTTCTTAGGAATAGTCTATTTCTTAGACATCAACTCAAATTTCCGCTCCCCCCCCCCTTTTTAATAGATTTTGGGCGTCTGGAGCAAAAAAACTCACTAAATGGAAAGTTTTCTCAGTTTATCGCCCCAAAAAAATTTATGTCAATTTTTTTCCTCGAGAAACACCTATTGTAAAGGGTTTCGTGGAGTTTTTCTATGGTTTGCCCGAAAATTTTTAATTTTTGGTCATTTTTATCAGTTTTAGACCAAAAGAAACCACTCATAGCCTACTTTATCCAGTTTTCCTCAGTTTTTGTCTTAAAAACCCATTTTAAAGGTTCTAGGGCGTTTTTCAATGGTTTTTTCGATTTCCGAAAAAAAAAGAAAAAAAAATTTACAAAATACTTTTGGTTATTTTCCTCGATTTTCTGACCAAAAGAAACCCCTCATACCCAACTTAAAAAGAAAACTTGAAAAAATTAAATTAAAAAAAACTTTTCCCTTCGTTATACTTTTCCTCTCTTATACTTCCCCTCCCTTTTACTTCACCACCCTCATTCTTTCCCCTCCTATTTTGTTCCTTCTCTTTAAGGAATTTATCTTTGGAAGCTCTTCAAACTAGTTCTTTTCAAAATTGGATTTTTCAATGATTTAGAAAGTTTCTTAGATTTTAAGGTCAAAAGCCCGGATAAAATCTATTTTGAAAAATTCGAGATTTTTTTCTCTTCTGTCCTTTAATTTCACAGAAAATTAACCTCGAAAACTTCCCGGTGACCTCAAATTAGCACAAATTCTGGCTTGAAAATTCCAGTTTTTCTAGGAGTAAAAAATTATTGTTTCAGTGCGAAAGCTCAAATCGTACGTAAAAAGTTTAAAAAATTTTAATGCCGAAAAAGAAAAACAAAAGACTTACGTGTAAAAACAAGAGCTGAGGGGAAAAAGCGAGTGGTGCCAAGGGGTCGGTAATTATTCTGTGCAATAACAATGGATTTCAAGCTCTCCCTCTTGTCCCGACCACCTGAGTACAAAATGTATATTTTTTACCTCTGGGGCTATTTAAAAAGAGAAAAATACTGACAATTTAATTATTTTTCTCGTCAATTTGTGGTAAAAAAAAAAAATTTCGCTCTGAATTCCTTTTTAGATTATCTAAAAAAGAGTATCGGAACTGGAAAATCCGAATTAAAACTTTTGGATTGGGAGGACAAGTTTTCTCACTTGAGGGAAAAAAGGTTTCTTATTCGATAGGGATCCGAATCGACTTTTTTAACTGCCCCAATAAAAATAAAAACGACTTTTCTTTTAGGGTGTAGAAAAAAAAAATTAAAAATTCATAAAAGGCTGAATATTTATAAAAATATTTCATATTTCATGATATAAGAAGCGTGGAATTCGTGGGAGACTTAAAATATGGTAGACACGCTCGTTTGAAAATCTATTGGGAACACGGGGGCCCTTTTATTTATTCTTCCAAGATTCTTTTGAACCCCCGACCGCACCCTTTTCCTTCTGACTTTGAATATTGAATTAGGTGAGCAAACTAACTCCCTTTTCGCCCTAGATCTTATTTTCGAAAGATCTCAAGAATTTTTGTGAAAAAAATTATAAAACGACGAAAAAAACAAAAAATAATATGAGTATAAAATCTTGACCCATATAAAACAAGTAGTAACTTCGAGAAGTTCGTTCAATTTAAAAAGTGGGAAAAAATGGGCGACAAGGAAACTTTTCTTTTAGACTTTTCTAACACCCGGTTGTAAAACGTAATGCGAGAAAAAAAGGTTAATACCTTAACAGTTTAAATGACAAAGTAGACCTTATGAAACGCGGTTTTTTCTTCTTTTTTTTTCGAACTCAAGAAAATTTCCCTCAATTTTGAACGAAAAACCAACTTCTTTAAATTAATTTGTCAAAAGTAAGTATAAAAAGAAGAAATTTCGTTAATTAGTCTAAAAAGCAATGTTTCAAAAGTCGTTAAAAAGATGTTTTATAATGAAGGGCTTCTTTGAAAACCAGATTTTTTTTTGAAAAAATTAATTAATTTAAATACGTTCACTTTGAGAGTTTTTCTGTTAAACAAAAAAAAGATGGAGAGAAAAAAAAAGGAAATAGGGAGGATGCTTCGCAAAAGCTACTCATCCGTTAAGAACAATCTTTTATATCTTTCCAAAATGATATAATGTCGGCGGAAACGGTATTTCTTTTGCAATTATTATAAATATTTATCTTCTCCTGGGATTTATTTGTTGAAATTTCAAAATTTCTTAGAAAAGAAATACTGAAAAAAAGGGATAAGATCAGCTGAACGCAATAGTTTTGATTTTTGTAGGGGGGATCCCATTTTTTTGAATTTTGATTTTACCGGGAATTCGCATGTTTTAATATTAAGGAGGTATGATGGTTTTTAAGTGAGTTGCTTTGCGAATTTTTCGTTGTTAACAACGGTTTTCGGTATTTCCCTTCTATCTCGGAAACTGTCGCTCAAAACGAAAAAATGTCCTAAGTAAAAGTTGTAGGTACTAAAATTTACTACATTAATATCTTATAAGTTTTTTCCGTCAGAGCAATACTCTAGGAGATATGGAAGTATTTAAGTTGGTTGCTTTGCAAATTTTTCGTTGTTAACAACGGTTTTCGGTTTTTCCCTTTTAACTCGAAAACCGTCGCTCAAAACGAAAAACGTCCTAAGTAAAAGTCGTAGCTACGGAAATTTCCTACAAAAAAGACCTCATTGGTTTTTTTGTCAGAGCAATACTTAAGGAGATATGAGGTTCTTAAGTGAGTTGCTTTGCAAATTTTTCGTTGTGAGCAACGGTTTTCGGTTTTTCTCTTCTATCTCGGAAACCGTCGCTCAAAACGAAAAAATGTCTTAAGTAAAAGTTGTAGGTGCGAAGATTTCCTACAAACATTTCTTTATTCATTATTTGCGTAAGAGCAATATTTAAGGAGTTATGAGGTTAACACTAATAATCCTACAGAGCCTGTCTGAAAACTTAAAACCTTCATATCTCCTAAATATTGCTCTGACGGAAAAAACTAATAATATTTTATGTAGTAAATTCCCGTAGCTACAACTTTTACTTTGGACATTTTTTCGTTTTGAGCGACGGTTTCCAAGATAGAAGGGAAAAACCGAAAACCGTTGCTCACAACGAAATATGTACAAAGCAACCAACTTAAAACCCTCATATCCCCTTAAGTGGACGTCAATTAAAAAAATTTTGCGGCCCTCCTAGCGCTTTCAAAATAATAAGATTTCTTCCTATTTTGAGAATATTCGCCTTTTTGAAGTTTTCCTCCAGAAAACGGAAATCCTCCACCAAAAAAATTCCAGCCTCACACTAGAGACTTTTCAGATTCTGGATGCTTAAAATAAAAATGGCGAATCGCAAAATGAAAAAAAAATTTAGTTCGGGCGTAAGTTTTGCTATTTTAGAGGGGTGAGACGAAGAGAAAGTATTTCAAGGACGTTTTTTTTTCTCCCTTCTCTTGGACCTTTCCCTCAATCCTCAATAGCCTCCAGAAAAATAAGAAATGTTCCTAAAATGAACAGAAGGTAAAGCCCTGCCAAACTGCTAGGTTCATTTTTTGGAAATCTTTTTTAAAAAGATTCGTGACTTAAGGGGTAATTCATTTTGTTCGAAAAAATGACGTACGATGGGAATTTTATTGATTAGAAAATAAAATTGTTCGTTCCCCCCGTCGACCCCGGCGGGCGTTTTTTTACTTGTGTTTTTTTCCCACTGTGACACGGAACGGACCACCTTACAAGGGAAGGAATGCCCGGCTCAAACCGACTCAAGAGTAGAAAGAAGAATAAGAAGAAGACGATAAAAAAAAGGAGAGAGAGAAAAAAAAGGACCATTCCTTTCCCACACTTCTTTAATCTTAACGTATGGAATTTGAAGTGAAAATGAACAGAATATCGATGTGAAGGTCGAAATTTCGATGATAAACCTTGGAAGGAAAAAAAGAAAAGAACGGGAAAAAATCTCATATTTTGAGAACTTAAAAGTGGGAAACGGTTAAATTTAACATTTTATTAGTCAATCGTAGGCGGGCAAACAGATCCGAAAAGGTTCGAGATTGATGAAGTTTAAAAACCAATATCCAGGGCTTTTTCGAGAAGAGGAAAGGCGGGTAAAAAACCCGTCCGGGGATACCTTCTCAACAATGTATTACACATCCATTCCTTTCGAAGACAAATAAAGAAGGGAGGAAAAGAGCCTTCGAATTTTATTTATAACCTTTGAAGAATCCTTGATTAACCTATCCGTCCCCCTTTCAATTTTCTTTTAAGCTTCGATAAGCGATTTTCTTGTTTTCGGAAGAAAATTCGAGGGAAAATTGGAAGAAAAATCTTTTTCCATAATGAAATTTTGGGGTAGGAAGGGGCAATGAAGGGGAAAAATTCTGGCGAAAATCAAATCAGGTCTCAATTTTTCTATTGCTTAACTACAACTGAAAAGTTAGGTGTTTCAAAAGTCCATTTTTCCTATTTCTTGGCCTGGAAATTCTTTAAAATCGTGTACAAATAACCTAAAATTTGAAGAAAAAAGTGATTTTTTTTTCTCCAAAAACTTATTAAAACGCCCTAAAAACCAGTGAATTGGATTTTTCTTTCTTCTCTTCTTTTCCATCGTTTTCTTAATTATGGATTATTCATTGAACTATCGACGCTATTGAACTATTAAACTATGCGTCGAAACTATTCGTTAAAACATCTAGGAAAATGTGGTCTTTTTTTCGGAAAATCCATAGAATTACGCCCTAAAACTTTTATAATTTGTTTTCCACTAAAAAAATTGGAATTTTTTTTGGCATAAAACTAAGGAAAACGGCATTAAGTTGGGTAGAGGGGTTTCTTTTGGTCAGAAAATCGAGGAAAATAACCAAAAAGTACCTATATTATAAAAATTTTTACCTTCCTTTTTTTTTTTTTTTTTTTTTTCGGAAATCGAAAAATCATTGAAAAACGCCCTAGAACCATTAAAATTGGTTTTTCCACTAAAAAAATTGGAATTTTTTTGGCATAAAACTAAGGAAAACGGCATTAAGTTGGGTATGAGGGGTTTCTTTTGGTCAGAAAATCGAGGAAAATAACCAGAAAGTATATTATAAAAATTTTTTCCTTCCTTTTTTTTTTTTTTTTTTTTTTTTTTTTTCGGAAATCGAAAATCATTGAAAAACGCCCTAGAACCTTTAAAATTGGTTTTTAAGACAAAAACTGAGGAAAACTGGATAAAGTAGGCTATGAGTGGTTTCGTTCACAAAATTGATGAAAGACCAAAAATTAAAAATTAGGGTTTTTTTCAGGCAAACCATAGAAAACTCCGCGAAACCCTTTAAAATAGGTGTTTCTCGAGAAAGAGAAACTGACTAGCGAATTTTTTAAAATTTCAAACAGACATATCTCCGCCATTTTTTCGAAATTTAAAAATTGCCTCCGTTACATTCTTGTTCATCGGCTAAAGAAATGTGTGTGAAAATTTGGTGAAAATCGGTTGAAAACTGTGGACGTAGTGTTCAGGAAAAAATGCTACGGACGGCCGGACGGACGGAATCACAGACACAATTGAGATCAGTACCTATACAGGGTGTCCGGAAACACATGGCAAGCGTCTGGGAGAGCGTTAAAAAGTGGTTTTACGAAAAAAGTCAAAAGTAAACCCCCCTTAATTTAAATCAAAGAATTTGATGGTGTAGTTTAAATCCGCCTGGATATACAGGGTGTCCCAGACACAACCTAACTTCGTTATTTCAAATGAGAACCCCTATTTTTTATTTCAGATTCGTAATCTACGCAAAATTTCAAGTAGATTTAAGTACTCATATGACGATTTTGGACAACTTTTAAAAAATGTCAAAATTTAGCGTTTTTTGCGCTAAAATTCGTTAAAATTGACCTAGGAGACTCGTTTTTTTTTTAATTCCACTTATTTTTTCCCGAAGAATCCAACTGTCTCAACAAATTTTGAAAGAGCTACAGCGTCTTTTGTGTTTTTGCATCAACAATTAAAATTCCGTCACCAAATCGCTAATTTCCATTTTTTGAAGTATGGAATTTGGAGTTAAACTTGAAAAAAGGCCATTAGCGACGAAATCTCGTGATGCAGAATGCGAAGATGCTCAAATTTGAGACAGTTGACAGTTGGAGACAGTTGGACACCCTGTAGATTCATATTCTAATTTACCCTACGGGGTCTGGAAGACCCCACCTCAAAACCCGACGTGGAGGGTATCACAATTACTTCTTTAAGAACAGAAGTTAAAATGTGGGTTTTTTCTTTTAAAAAAATGGGGTTTTGCTGAAAAAGCGAATTTTTTAGAGTCTAAGATTGGAGTAATCGATCCGCCGTCGGAGTCTGTTTTGTGTGACTGATACATCCTAGAAATTCGGGTGAATCGTCTCGAGAAACTCCTTCCCACCCGCCTCAGTCGTTTCCTTCCGACATTCGTGGGGGTAGCTCCCCCATCTTTATCTAAAAGCCGAACCCGCATCTACTTACATTCCCAGCCATAAATTTACACTCGTATCCCTTCTCACAGTGATTACGCTTATATTACCCTGGAGGTTTTTTGTCCTTTTATTTGTAAACTTATGATTTATTATCGAGGATCCTAAACGAGGAATTTACCCTCGACGTCGAGCCTAAATAAGCGGAAGATGAGGATCTCGATCATTCATGGGTGCGGAAGTTCTAAAGCCGAACAGTTATTAATAAACAATCATCTTCACGCTTAAATTTTAAATTTTTTTAAATAATTATAAACATTAGAGTTATGAAGTGCGGAAGTTTTCGAGGAGTGTGGTCGGTAGAAGAGCAGGAAAGAGGCCCAAAGCTAATTTTCAACTCCTCGTGTATTACAAATTGTTAGGACTCAAACAAACCACATATTGGAGCCTCAATTTGAATTATTCTTGATTGCACCCAAGGAGATTTGCCCCGTTTACAGGGTGAGCGGAATACGCGAGCCAAGAACAATTAAGAGGAAGTCGGAAGCATCAAAGAGGCAGGAGGTATGCACAAAGGAAATGACATTAACGGATGGGGCTATGAATGAGGCATCGCTTTTCGATCTTATGTGCTCCAATCAAAGAGTTTGCGAGCCCTCACCCCGTTAGAGACACTGATTAGCGGTCTCCTGCGCGCAGTGTAGGGCGTAATCGTAATCGCAATTACGAGTACGATTGTAATCGCAAGTTTCTCAATTAAGATTACGATTATAATCGTATTCGTATTTTTTTCTGCGATTACGATTGTAATCGCATTTTTTTAACGATTACAACCGTAATCGTACTTTTTTTCTCCGATGATTACAATCGTAATTGTACTTTTCTTTTTCTGCGATTACCATAATAATGGTATTTTTTTCTGCGATTACAATCGTAATCGTAATTTTTTCTGCGATTACAATCGTAATCGTATTTTTTTCTGCGATTACGCCCGTAATCGCTGAAAAAAAAATGCGATTATCGCAGAAAAAAATACGATTACGATTGTAATCGCAGAAAAAAATACGATTATAATGGTAATCGCAGAAAAAAATACGATTATAATGGTAATCGAAGAAAAAAATACGATTACGATTGTAATCGCAGAAAAAAATACCATTACAATGGTAATCGCAGAAAAAAATACAATTACGATTGTAATCGCAGAAAAAAAATACGATTACGGTTGTAATCGTTAAAAAAATGCGATTACAATCGTAATCGCAGAAAAAAAAAATGCGATTATCGCAGAAAAAATACGATTATAATAGTAATCGCAGAAAAAAATACGATTATAATGGTCGTCGCAGAAAAAAATACGATTATAATGGTAATCGAAGAAAAAAATACGATTACGATTGTAATCGCAGAAAAAAATACGATTACAATGGTAATCGCAGAAAAAAATACGATTACGGTTGTAATCGTTAAAAAAATGCGATTACAATCGTAATCGCAGAAAAAAAAATGCGATTATCGCAGAAAAATACGATTATAATAGTAATCGCAGAAAAAAATACGATTATAATGGTAGTCGCAGAAAAAAATACGATTATAATGGTAATCGAAGAAAAAATACGATTACGATTGTAATCGCAGAAAAAAATACAATTACGATTGTAATCGCAGAAAAAAAATACGATTACGGTTGTAATCGTTAAAAAAATGCGATTACAATCGTAATCGCAGAAAAAAAAATGCGATTATCGCAGAAAAAAATACGATTATAGGTAATAGTAATCGCAGAAAAAAATACGATTATAATGGTAATCGCAGAAAAAAATACGATTATAATGGTAATCGAAGAAAAAATACGATTATAATGGTAATCGAAGAAAAAAATACGATTACGATTGTAATCGCAGAAAAAAAATACGTTTACGGTTGTAATCGTTAAAAAATGCGACTACAATCGTAATCGCAGAAAAAAAAATGCGATCATCGCAGAAAAAAATACGATTATAATACCTAGTAATCGCAGAAAAAAATACGATTATAATGGTAATCGCAGAAAAAAATACGATTAGAATGGTAATCGAAGAAAAAAATACGATTACAATGGTAATGGCAGAAAAAAATACAATTACGATTGTAATCGCAGAAAAAAATACGATAACGGTTGTAATCGTTAAATTATAATCGTATTTTTTTCTGCGATAATCGCATTTTTTTCTGCGATTACGATTGTAATACGATCGTATTTAACGATTAAAATACAATGTATTTTTTTCTGCCATTACCATTGTAATCGTATTTTTTTCTTCGATTACCATTCTAATCGTATTTTTTCTGCGATTACCATTATAATCGTATTTTTTTCTGCGATTACTAGGAATTATAATCGTATTTTTTACAACGATTACAATACGATTGTATTTTAATCGTTAAATACGATCGTATTACAATCGTAATCGCAGAAAAAAAATGCGATTATCGCAGAAAAAAATACGATTATAATAGTAATCGCAGAAAAAATACGATTATAATGGTAATCGCAGAAAAAAATACGATTATAATGGTAATCGCAGAAAAAATACGATTAGAATGGTAATCGAAGAAAAAAATACGATTACAATGGTAATGGCAGAAAAAATACGATTACGATTGTAATCGCTCGCGGTTCAACAAAGTTTTCCATTTTTGTCTCTGGCTGTTCTCCTATGGCCACATTCAACAACAGTTTTTCAAGGGTTTATAGTGAAAGAAGTTTTATGAAACCGCATTTAAACTGGTTAAAACTATAGAGGAAGTTTCAAGGACGAAAAACTGTGTGAAGGGCCGCTTTCCGCAGTAAACTTCAAGAGTACGGAAGTCCCTTTGCTTCCCGGAAAAAAAGGGAGGGGAATCTCAATGTTAATAAGTACCTTTTAGAGAAGGAAAACTTTATTCGTTTAGGAATCTTCCGAGTTTTAAGTCACCCCTTCCTACGACGCATTTACACCCCAGAGTTTAAAAACCACTTAATGAAAATTGCCAATTTAACTGGTATTAAATGAGCGTTACCTTTTTTTCGATGGTTGGCCCTTCGAGGGTCGCGTACATGATGGCGTCTGAGATTTTGACCGATAATCCGTTTAAGACGTAGTCGATAATTGGGAGTTGCCCCTGCCTGATTTCACGAATCAAGTTTTGTGTTTCCATTAAGAAATTACTCCAGGGTAAATCCAATTCGGTGGTCCTTTGTTGCGTCAGGCATCCACGCATCACGTTCAGACAATAGCCGTTGCACGGTTTCACTTTCGAGGGGAGCCCCAGACATTTCGGACAATAATAAAGTTTGAGGAGGGCCTGCCGACAAGACTCTGTGTTTTCGTGGCGGTTCGACATGAGTTCGTCGGTCGTCGAAAGGACCTCGATCCCGAGTGATAACGCTTCCAAAACGACCTTCGTCGATTCAAACGCTTTCGCGATGGATCTCCCCATCGTTTTCGGGTGGACGTCGAACGGCTGTATCGAATCCATGTTATCCCGAAGGCATTTTTTATAATCATCACTGAAATCTTTCGAGTCGAAATGATGTATCGCCTGATGGTAAACGAGAGGGAACATCCGACCGAAGAAATTCTCAACGATCTTCTCAAGGGCTGCCGCATCGTCGGTCGGAACCGCGGGAGGTAAATCGGGAGGTATCCTACTACCCTTTTCAATGTAGCCCATCAAAGCGGCGTACATTTCCGTTATAGGCTCCTTAACGAGACCCCACATTTTGGCGTAAACCTCCGAAAACATCACCATCGTTTTATTTTCACTTTGTACTCCAAGACGTCGCACTTGCTCTGAAAAAAAAAAGAAAAAAAATATATTAAAATTGCCAAAAATTAAGGTCAAAAAAACAAAATCTTATCAGCTTGAGCAAATTTAACCGTATCCGCAAGGATGTGGTCCAGACCTTGAATTTTGATTTTTAAATTATGGTTTTTAGATTACCAGCGATAAAACGAAAAATTGAATTTCCGCTCAGAAAAGCGGTGAAATTGTTGGGTAAATTGAGTTGTAGACCCTCCCCGGATCAATGGACAGTATGAGAACTGTCAAGGCAATGAAACGCCTCTCACCTACAAAAAAAAAAAGTTTTTTTCTCCATGTAGAACTTTTACGATTCTAAGGTTGTTATCCTGATTTAACGAGGTCAAATAATGAAGATTCGATAATTCGATACCGCTGGACCAGAACATCTGCCCGGCAAAGATAAACACGACTCAGCGCTTTTCTCCTTACAATCAAACCTTTTCCCCCAAAAAAATGTTTTTCCTAAGAAAAAATATTAGCATTTTAATTCGGCTTGCTATTCCGGCAACGAAATAGCAATTAAAACGAATATTAATGGCACTTTTTTTTTTTTTGCGTAAATTGAGAAAAGGGGTGAGAAAATATTCAAATGGAAGGCGTGAATAATTAGGCAATAGCTCATTCTTGTCTTGAATTAACGTAAAAGATAAAGTTAACGATTTTTACTTAATTTTGTGAAGTTTCCCGATTTTTTGACCAGGAAACGCAATTTTTGTTGGGCTTTTTGGCGTTTTTTTCGATCTTCTGGTCAAGAATGACCAATTTTTACTGGTTTAAAAGCGTTTTAGGCTTTAGATTTTTGCACATTTTCCTCCATATTTTGGGCTAAGGGAAAAGCTTTTATTGAGAATTTTATTGAGAAAAAGGAGATTTTAAAAATGTGTTTCCACTTTTAGAGCTACATGTGAGTTTACGATATCATAACCAAGGGCAACGCGCATGCGCGAGCTTTCAGGTTTTTAGTTCCCGCATTTTTTCAAAAGTTCATGTTTGAGATTTGTCTGAATTCAAACTATTAGGTGTACAAAATGAAACTCAGCCACAGGGTAAATTTGAATTTTGTAGATTTTAGCCGAGTTTCATTTTTTACACCTAGTAGTTCATTTTTTCAAAATTTTAAACATTTTAGGCGTTAAAGTCCATCAAAAGTTGACCTTCTCCGTGTAAAAAGGTTATTGAAGAATAACCATTGAGAAGGATAATTTTTAAAGGCTTGTAAATCGTAAACCGTTACAGATATTGAAAAAATGCACTAAATAAAATCAGTTGGAAATTCAATTCTCTTTAATTTTTACTCTATTCATTTTTTCTCTAGGGCGCACTGTTTTCAAGATAAATTTATTTCAAAAAAAAAATTATTTTCCGAAAATGGTGCATCCTATAAAAAATAATTAAGTACAAATTTATAGAAAACTAAATTTCCTACGATTTTATTTATTAGGTGTACAAAATTAAACTCAGCCACAGGGTAAATTTGAATTTTGTAGATTTTAGCCGAGTTTCATTTTGTACACCTAATATTTTGATAACACGAGGGGGTTAATTTTTTTCCTCTCGCAAGGAGAGCTCGTTTGATAAAACGAGACTCAGATTTTGATTCTAGGCAAAAATTTGAGCCCTTTTCATGTGTTTTTATGATTTATTTAAAAAATGAATAAATTTTTAGTGCTTATATTTTTAAACGTTATAACAGAAGGGGTTTTGGCTATGAGAGGAGGTGAAGAGAAGTTTTCCTTTGTACTTTCAATGTATTTCGCACTTTCAAAGAAAACACATTGTTTGGGAGTACAAATAAACGTGAAAACAGGTCTGTTTGCTTGCGAGTGTGTGGTCAACATCCAGAAAACTTCCAAGTGTTTACACCCGGCGATATACGCGTGAGAAAAACAAAAGAAAAAGGTCAAAACGTAAGCCAGAAAAGGTAGTCAAACATCCGCTCTGTACGTTCATAGAGGGAGTACCGAATCTCGACTATAACCTCGGTTTGATCCTTTTGCCGAAGAAAATGTACGATAAAAATAGCGCAGTTTTGCCTTCTGGTTTACCGTCGAACTGGAGAAATTGTTTTCTGTTAATTTCGGAGAAAGAAGAAGATTTAAGCGTTTTCGAGGTTCGTCTAGACGGACGATTTTCCGGTTCGACCGTTTCGAAAATCGAGAAGCGAAGCTGGTGGGAGGAACCTGAAAAAATCACGACGCCCTCTTCCCCAAAAACGACGACCACCACCGTAAAAAATATTTAAACCCAAAAGAAAATTGGCCACATATCTCTTTAGAACAGAATTCTCAAGGAAACTTCTTAATCAGCATTCCAAACGAAGACTCTCTCAACATTCAAATACTCAATGGGACCCCTTTATTACACGGAAATATCATCATGGGAATATTCTACGATCGCACTAACAAATCCGAATTGATTTTCACAGCGACGACACAAATTCAAAATTTTGTCGAAACTTTTAAAACCGAAAACGTCACTTCTCTGGCTCAAAAAAACACAATCAGCGCCTACATATTTTTAATTTTCATTAAAATATTGCCATTTCAACAATACGTCTGAAAATTATTAGGTGTACGAAATGAAACTCGGCTAAAATCTACAAAATTCAAATTTACTCTGTGGCTGAGTTTCATTTTGTACACCTAATAAATAAAATTGTAGGAAATTTAATTCTCTATGAATTTGTACTTAATTATTTTTTTCTAGGATGCACCATTTTCGGAAAATAATTTTTTTTTTAAATAAATTTATCTTGAAAACAGTGCATCCTAGAGAAAAAATGAATAGAATAAAAATGGGGGCACACAACTCATCCGAAAGTATTCTCATCCGAATGTCAACTCATCCGAAAAATAATAGAAATAGAAAAAATATAAACAGACAACTCATCCGACTGTCAACTCATCCGAAAAAGGGGCGTGGCCGTTTCGGATGAGTTGACAGTCGGACGAGAATACTTTCGGATGAGTTGTCTGTTTATATTTTTTTTAAATATTATACTTTAATAAATAGAAAACAGTGAATACAACTCATCCGAATGTATTCTCATCCGAATGTCAACTCATCCGAAAATTAACGTACAAAAATTGCTGCGTCGTAGAAATGAGGCAGCGTTCGACCCCCGCAAGTCACGGTCGGTTTGTTTGTTTATTTTTGCGAGGATCAGCTCGTTTTGTGACACAAGGGGGTTAATTTTTTTTCCTCTCGCGAGGATGTGCTCGTTTTATGGCAAAAGGGGGTTAATTTTTTTCCTCTCGCGAGGATGTGCTCGTTGTATGACAAAAGGGGGTTAATTTATTTTCTCGCGAGGATCAGCTCGTTTTATGACACAAGGGGGTTGATTTTTTTCCTCTCGCGAGGATTTGCTCACCCTGTAGGGCGAGGATCAGCTCGTTTTGGACACAAGGGGTTAATTTTTTTCCTCTCGCGAGGATGTGCTCGTTTTATGGCAAAAGGGGGTTAATTTTTTTCCTCTCGCGAGGATGTGCTCGTTTTATGGCAAAAGGGGGTTAATTTTTTCCTCTCGCGAGGATGTGCTCGTTTTATGGCAAAAGGGGGTTAATTTTTTTCCTCTCGCGAGGATGTGCTCGTTTTATGACAAAAGGGGTTAATTTTTTTTTTCTCGCGAGGATCAGCTCGTTTTATGACACAAGGGGGTTGATTTTTTTCCTCTCGCGAGGATTTGCTCACCCTGTAGGCTGCCCTGGGATGGATAATGAGCTCGGTACGCCCAAAAAGGAGTTTAAAACTTGCTGGGGTGGAACGCTGCCTCATTTCTACGACGCAGCAATTTTTGTACGTTAATTTTCGGATGAGTTGACATTCGGATGAGAATACTTTCGGATGAGTTGTATTCACTGTTTTCTATTTTATTAAAGTATAATATTTAAAAAAAATATAAACAGACAACTCATCCGAAAGTATTCTCGTCCGACTGTCAACTCATCCGAAACGGCCACGCCCCTTTTTCGGATGAGTTGGCAGTCGGATGAGTTGTCTGTTTATATTTTTTCTATTTCTATTATTTTTCGGATGAGTTGACATTCGGATGAGAATACTTTCGGATGAGTTGTAGGCACCCATAAAAATTAAAGAGAATTAAATTTCCAACAGATTTTATTTAATGCATTTTTTCAATATCTGTAACGGTTTACGATTTACGAGCCTTTAAAAATTAACCTTCTTAATGGTTATACTTCAATAACCTTCTTACACGGAGAAGGTTAACTTTTGATGGACTTTAACGCCTAAAATGTTTAAAATTTTGAAAAATGAACTACTAGGTGTACAAATGAAACTCGGCTAAAATTTTCATTTCGTTTCATTTTGTACACCTAATAATTGAAAAATTCATAATCCCTATATTGCTATAAATATAAAAGAGATCCTTTTTTCTGGTTAATCCAAATATTAGCTTAAATCGGATAAATAAACGTTTTAAAAAAAGGGCCAAACTAAACAGGAAACTGCGGGAAAAAAGAGAAAGAGAAAAAAACGGACAAAATGGGCGAAACGTTGATTTTGATTATTCATAGCGTGTCCATCGTGTAAATATCAAGCGATGGAATACTTAATAGGCTGTTATCTTAATTTATCCGATTTGTGAGACTAAACATGCCACAATCACCTTTTTCGGTAATAAACAAATTCAGGACAGTCATTTTTTCGGCGGAATTTTTTGTTGCCGTTGTTAAAATATTTGCGAAATCGTGAGGATTTCAAGGTCATGGATTGTGTAGGCTTCTATATATAATTTGTGTCCGAGACTCTGTGTCTGCCATGATGAGGTGGCAAGACTCCAAAAGTTTTTCGGATTATTTCTGTTGTACAATGGTTATATTGAAAAAAATATTATTTTCTTTTTTTAAAATATAGTTTTTAGTCAGATTTGAATGTTTTAAAACCGACAAAAGTTGAGAAGAAAATCGTATCTTTGACAGATGTTTGGCATTTTTTAAGAATTTACGTTCCTGCAACTCCAAAATAGACGTACCTAATCATATTTATTTTCGATTTTTCAGAAAAATTTTTATTTATTTATTTTTTTTTTTACGATTGTTGGGGAAAAATCATCTGTAATCATCTTTAATAAAAGATTTTTTGGGGATAATGGGAAAAAAATTTTCGGGGTCGAGAAGGACATCTCCGAAAAACCGTGTATGGAGGGTATTATTAGGTGTACAAAATGAAACTCAGCCACAGGGTAAATTTGAATTTTGTAGATTTTAGCCGAGTTTCATTTTGTACACCTAGTAGTTCATTTATTCAAAATTTTGAACATTTTAGGCGTTAAAGTCCATCAAAAATTGACCTTCTCCGTGTAAGAAGGTTATTGAAGTATAACAATTAAGAAGGTTAATTTTTAAAGGCTTGTAAATCGTAAACCGTTACAGATATTGAAAAAATGCACTAAATAAAATCTGTTGGAAATTTAATTCTCTTTAATTTTTATTCTATTCATTTTTTCTCTAGGACGCACTGTTTTCAAGATAAATTTATTTAAAAAAAAAATTATTTTCCGAAAATGGTGCATCCTAGAAAAAAAATAATTAAGTACAAATTTATAGAAAATTAAATTTCCTACAATTTTTATTTATTAGGTGCACAAAATGAAACTCAGCCACAGGGTAAATTTGAATTTTGTAGATTTTAGCCGAGTTTCATTTTGTACACCCGTAGTTCATTTTTTCAAAATTATGAACATTTTAGGCGTTAAAGTCCATCAAAAGTTGACTTTCTCCGTGTAAAAAGGTTATTGAAGTATAACCATTAAGTAGGTTAATTTCTAAAGGCTTGTAAATCGTAAACCGTTACAGATATTGAAAAAATGCACTAAATACAATCTGTTGGAAATTTAATTCTCTTTAAGTTTTATTCTATTCATTTTTTCTCTAGGACGCACTGTTTTCAAGATAAATTTATTTTTAAAAAAAATTATTTTCCGAAAATTGTGCATCCTAGAAAAAAATAATTAAGTACAAATTTATAGAGAATTAAATTTCCTACAATTTTTATTTATTAGGTGTACAAAATGAAACTCAGCCACTGGGTAAATTTGAATTTTGTAGATTTTAGCCGAGTTTCATTTTGTACACCTAATACAGTCATTTATCTTTGAGATAGTTTAGGACAAATAAAAATGGGAAAATCCATGACTTTCTGTTATTCGAAGGTTGAAACATTTTTAACGGAAAACAAGCGGTGTTTTTAAACTTAAAAATTTGAAGTCTAGAAAATGAAGGCTCACTAAAATGAAAGCAACGTAATTTTCTACTAATGCAAATTCCTTTCTTATTAAGGATAGAGCATGGGGGTCACGCCTTGTTAACAGACATCCCTTGGATTAAGTTAAAGGCTTGTAAAAGTTAGAAAACGTAAAGCCCAACTGAATAATTTATGCCCTCTTTTTTTCCATTAAAAAAATACATATAAAAAGCGATTTATACTCCTTTTTCTTTATTAAAGTTTCTTCCTGGATATTAACCTATTTTTTTCAGAATAAGTCGTAAAAAAATGGAACATTTCTTTTTGAATTTCGTTATATAAATAATAAATAAATAAATAAATAAGCCTTTTATTGATCTGTTTCTTACAGTTCTTACAATTTTTTTTTTTTTTTTTTTTTTTTTTTTTTTTTTTTTTTTTTTTTTTTTCTTTCTTCATTTCTTCTTTCTTCAATTCTTCTTTCTTCATTTCTTCTTTCTTCGTTTCTTCATTTCTTCTTACTACATTTCTTCTATCTTCATTTCTTCTTACTACATTTCTTCTTTCTTCTATCTTCTTCCTTCTTTTATCAGATCAGGCCCTTTCCAGAGCATAGGCCTCTCCCATATTTTTCCATTCTTCCCGTTCCCTTGCTAATTTTGTCCAATCAACGCCTTTTGTGTAATCTTTAATATCCTCGTCCCATCGCTTTCTTGGTCGTCCCCTTTTTCTGTTACCGAACTGCGGTGTCCATGTAGTTACTTTTTTGGCCCATCTGTCATTGTCTTGTCTTATCATATGTCCTGCCCATTTCCACTTCAATCCTTTGACAGTTTCTGTGATTTCGCGGCTTCCTGTTTTTTCCCTTATTTCGATATTTTTTTCCTTATCTTTCCTTTTTATATTGAGCATGCTCCTTTCCATGGCCCTTTGAGTTTTTTTCAGTCTATCTAAGTTGCTCTTAGTAAAGGGCCATGTTTGGGAAGCATAGGTCAAGCAGGGTGCCACACACTTGTCGAAAACTTTCCCTTTGCTTCTACTGTCTATGTTGCTGTTCTTGAAAATTTCTTTCATACTCCAATATTTTTTCCATCCACTGCTTATCCTTCTTTCAATTTCCTTGCTGGTCCTTTCGTTGAAGCTCACGGTTTGTCCAAGATATTTGAGTTCTTTAACCCACTGAATTTTTTGGTTGCCGATTATTATCTCTTTTTCCTTCCCGTTGGTCATGAGCACTGTTTTGCTTGGGCTTATCTTTAATCCTGCCTCTCCACTTTCTTTTTCCAGTGAGCAGAGCATTTCTTCGACCTTTTCTGCTGATGTTCCGAATAAAACAATATCGTCTGCGAAATTTAGATGAGTAAGCCTTTTGTCAGTTATCCAAATTCCGATGTTTCTTTTTTCATTCCATTTCAGCCTTTGAAAGATCCTTTCTAGGGCGGCATTGAAAAGGGTCGGGGAAAGCGGGTCCCCTTGCTTTACTCCCCTTCTGACATCAAAAAATTGTCCTATCCTATCCGTTTTTACTCGAGATTTGCAGCCTGTATACATTTCCTCTATTATCCTGATGTATTTTGATGGCAAATTTTGCTCCAACAAAGCTTGCAACATGTAATCATGCTTTAAGCTGTCGAAGGCCTTCTCAAAATCTACAAAAGCCAAGTAAATTTTTAAATTAAATTCCATGCTTTTTTCGATTACTTGGTTTAAGGCATGTATGTGGTCTATTGTTGAGTATGATGCTCTAAAACCCGCTTGCTCAGGTGGTTGGTGCTCATCTAGCTTTTCTTTTATTCTTTCCAGTATACATTTTCCGAATAGTCTGCTCGTCGTTTGTGTTAGGCTAAGCGGTCTATAGTTTTTTATTTCATTTCTATCTCCTTTTTTGAATAACAAAATAATTTCGCTGTGTTTCCACGAAAGTGGTAGTTTTTCTTTTTTAATTATCATATTAAACAACTCTTTCCACCAGCTTTTTAGCAAGTCGTTGGTAGTTTTTAACATTTCGTTTGTGATATAGTCTGAACCAGGGGTTTTTTTCATTTTTTAAGTTTTTAATTGTTCTCTCAATCTCTTCTTCTGTGAACTCAGGGATTGTTTCTTCATTTTCTTTCATCTGAGTGGGTCTTTTTATGGGGCTATTTTGATTTTTGTCCTCGTAAAGCTGTCTATAGAATTCAGTGGCCACTTCAAGTATTCCTGTCCTTGTTTTTACTGCTTTTCCTTCTTTATTTTTCATCGCAACAGCCCAGGAAGTTGATGTCGCCATTTGCCTTTTCATTTTTTTAATCGAATTCTGCTCCAAAGCCTCTTCTATTAGCATGTTGTTTCTATCTTGGATATCTTTGCGGATGTTATATCTTACGAGTTTGCAAATTGTATTATATTCCACTTTTTCCTTAACAGTCCTTCTTGGTATCTTCTTCATTTCTTCTCTCTTTTTAATAAGCTCTTTCGTTTTCTCGGATAATGGGCTAGGTACTTTTATTGGATTTTTTGGGAACGTCCTTGAATGATTCATTTAAAGTTTTTTCGATTGTAGCGTACATATTTTGAACGTCGTTGATTTCTTCTAGCTTTGTATTTTCCATTTTTTCTTTTAGGCTTTCCTCAACTTTTTTTATTGCTTCCTTTGAGTAAATAAAGACATTGTTATTTTTTTTTAAATATCTGGTTTTTATGAATTTGTCGTTTATTTCTGCTACAACGGGCCTGTGGTCACTAACAAAACTAAGGTTTGTCAGAACTTCTACGTTTTTTATGAGTTTACGATCTGGCGATATAATATAATCAATTTCATTTCTGTCGATGCCGTTTGGTGATTCCCAAGTCCATTTTTTGCCACTTCTCTTCTTAAAGAAGGTATTCATAATGAAGAGCTCATGTTCGTTGCAGAAATCTATTAAAGTTTGTCCTCTAGCGTTTCTTTTTTTGAATCCAAAATTTCCAATAACAAATTCTTCTCTTATTTCTTTTTTTCCTACTTTTGCGTTGAAGTCTCCTATTATGATAATATGGTTTTTGAAATTTCTTTTTATACTTTTTATCGTTGTTGTTAATTCTTCTAGGAAATCTATGTACGCTTTTTCTTCATATTCGGATGTCGGGGCGTAAATTTGAACAATATAAATGAACTTGCTTTCGTTAAGCTTTACTTTTAGAATTGCGATTCTTTCAGACTTTCCTTCAAATTCAATTATATTATTTTTTATCGAGCTTTTGATTAAAAATCCTACTCCTCTTTGTCCTCCTTTTATGCCTGAGAAAGCAAAAAGGTACCCCGATTTGCGACTTAAGAGCATTTCGCCCTCACGTCTTACTTCTGAAATTCCTAATATGTCGATGTCTGTATTATCTAAGGAGTTTTCTAACTCCAACAATCTGCTTTCCTCCTTCAAAGTGCGGACATTCAATGTTGCGATTTTTAGAGCGTTGGGTTTATTTGGAGGTATTGGTTGAGATTTCTTAGGTGTATCTTTGGGAGGGGTTGGCCTAATCTGCCCTGATCGGCCAGTCTTACTGGGCAGTGAGTCCGTTAATGTCCGAGTTTGTTCCTTTTTCCGATCCGTTAGTTCTTTCCTGTTTTTCCGTCCGGGTTCTTCATCTCGTAGTCATATTCCTGAGTCGTTAGTTTCTATTCTTAGTTTCGGCTCCTTCAAATGAAATGCTTTTGTACGTTTTTTATCTTTCGGCGAAACAATAACTTTAGGGCTTCTATCCTCATTTGTTCTTTTCTTCGTGTTTTTTTCCTTTTTTTCGATTGCATTTTCTTTCACAATCAATTTATCGTACTTTATCACTGCAAAATTGCCCTCCTCGCGCTGTCTTCGCATTTCAGGGATAAGTTCCTTTCTTTTTTGAAGCACTTGGGGGGGGAAGTCTTCATTTATAGCGAAATTAGTTCCTTTGAGCTTGTGTTTTAATCTCATAACTTCATTTTTAATACGAAGTGCGCTGAATGCCAGCAAGATTGGCCGACTAGCATTCTCCTTTTTCTTCCCTATACGCCTGACGTGATCAAAGTGTATGGGTTTCATTTCCAAATTTAGTTGTTTTTGCAGGAAGTCGATAACTTTTATTTCTAAATTGTTTGACGACATTTTATTGTCATCCTCCTCAATTCCGTAAATAATGATATTTCTTATCCGATTTTGCTTTTCTAGGGATAATATTCTTTCATCTTGTTCCGCTAACTTGTCATTATTAGATTTGATTTTTTGTTCTAAACCTTCAACTTTTTTGTTTATTACTTCAAAAATATCATTTCTTATGTCGTTCCTTAATTCAATTTTCATGTTGTCCAGGAGTTTTTTCATAGTCTCTTCATTCATGATGTATTATTTAAATACTTTTTTTTTGTAGATTTTAGCCGAGTTTCATTTTGTACACCTAATACAGTCATTTATCTTTGAGATAGTTTAGGACAAATAAAAATGGGAAAATCCATGACTTTCTGTTATTCGAAAGGTTGAAACATTTTTAACGGAAAACAAGCGGTGTTTTTAAACTTAAAAATTTGAAGTCTAGAAAATGAAGGCTCACTAAAATGAAAGCAACGTAATTTTCTACTAATGCAAATTCCTTTCTTATTAAGGATAGAGCATGGGGGTCACGCCTTGTTAAACAGACATCCCTTGGATTAAGTTAAAGGCTTGTAAAAGTTAGAAAACGTAAAGCCCAACTGAATAATTTATGCCCTCTTTTTTTCCATTAAAAAAATACATATAAAAAAGCGATTTATACTCCTTTTTCTTTATTAAAGTTTCTTCCTGGATATTAACCTATTTTTTTCAGAATAAGTCGTAAAAAATGGAACATTTCTTTTTGAATTTCGTTATAAGGACATGAAATATGGATAAGTACCAATTAATTTTCTATAAATGAAACGAACGAATGACCTTTTTAAGCACATAAAAGTGTTCTATTTCTATATCGAAACGTTTGCCAATATTATTGTGACTAAAAGTACACTCGCCGGACTTGGTAAACTATTTTTTAAAGACCTATTTTTGATCTTTTTAAATTATTTATTTTAAAACTAATTTTGATGATAAACTAACGAGGGATGTGGAAAAATGCTGAATGAAAACCAGAAGCCAAAGTACTAAAATTACCTTGTCACGATTTAGACACGTGGGTTATGTAGAAAAAGTTCTGGTTTGAAGAGCTTCCAACGAAAACTTCCTTAAAGAGAAGTAAAATATAGGAGGGGGAAGTATAACGGAGGGGACGTAAAACGTAGGGGAAGTGTATGGGAGGGAAGTATAACGGAGTTGAAAGTATATGGGAGGGGAAGTATAACGGAGAGGACGTATATGGGAGGGGGAAGTTTAAGTGAGGGTAGTATAACAGATGGTGAAGTATAACGGGGGGGGGGGAGTATAAGGGAACGAAAGTATAACGGAAAGGGATGTATAAGGGAGGGAAAGTATAAAGGAGAATTTTCCAAGTTTGTTTTTACGAAAAATTTTCTAAGTTGATTTTTGAAAAATTGTCCGAGTTTTGTTTTTGTCCCAAAAATTTTCCGAGTTTTTTTCAAAAAATTTGCCAATTTCCGAAAAATTTTCCGGTTTTTTTTTTCGAAAATTTTTTTACCCTAATCTACTGATCCTAAATACAGTGTGCTTGTTACTAATCCTTCGTCGATTCGACTAACAGCCTTTTATTTTGGATTTTGGGTAAAAAAATTTTACATTTTCAATATATAAAATGAAAAATATTCAAAAAAATTATTTTTAAACAGATACAAAATTTAAAATACAAATACAAAAATTTTTCAAAAGTATACAGGGTGTCCGGAAACACATGGCAAGCGTCTGGGAGAGCGTTAAAAAGTGGTTTTACGAAAAAAGTTAAATGTAAACCCCCCTTAATTTAAATCAAAGAATTTGATGGTGTAGTTTAAAATCCGCCTGGATATACAGGGTGTCCCAGACACAACCTAACTTCGTTATTTCAAATGAGAACCCCTATTTTTTATTTCAGATTCGTAATCTACGCAAAATTTCAAGTAGATTTGAGTACTCATATGACGATTTTGGACGACTTTTAAAAAATGTCAAATTTAGCGTTTTTTGCTCTAAAATCCGTTAAAATTGACCTAGGAGACTCGTTTTTTTTTAATTCCACTTATTTTTTCCCGAAGAATCCAACTGTCTCAAATTTGAGCATCTTCGCATTCAGCATCACGAGATTTCGTCGCTAATGGCCTTTTTTCAAGTTAGAACCCAAATTTTTAGTTCAGAAATGAAAATTAGCACTTGTTGAAAGGAATTTTTCTTTCGGACCACAAATTTTGAAAGAGCTACAGCGTCTTTTGTGTTTATGCATCAAAAATTAAAATTCCGTCAACAAATCGCTAATTTCCATTTTTGAAGTATGGAATTTGGAGTTAAACTTGAAAAAAGGCCATTAGCGACGAAATCTCGTAATGCAGAATGCGAAGATGCTCAAATTTGAGACAGTTGGATTCTTCGGGAAAAAATAAGTGGAATTAAAAAAAAAACGAGTCTCCTAGGTCAATTTTAACGGATTTTAGCGCAAAAAACGCTAAATTTTGACATTTTTCAAAAGTTGTCCAAAATCGTCATATGAGTACTCAAATCTACTTGAAATTTTGCGTAGATTACGAATCTGAAATAAAAAATAGGGGTTCTCATTTGAAATAACGAAGTTAGGTTGTGTCTGGGACACCCTGTATATCCAGGCGGATTTTAAACTACACCATCAAATTCTTTGATTTAAATTAAGGGGGTTTACATTTAACTTTTTTTCGTAAAACCACTTTTTAACGCTCTCCCAGACGCTTGCCATGTGTTTCCGGACACCCTGTATGTATTTACAAATATTTTTTGGTTTTTGATGATTTAGCTTTTATAGGCTTAGTACTCCACATAGTGCCGTCTTTTCCAATCATTTGATGTCCAATATTGAATAAGGATCCGGAATTTCCATCGATTTCTTGCTTTCTTTCTTGCTCGTCACCTTTTGACATTTTTCTTTTCTTTTGCGGTACTTCTACAGGATGTTCTCTCGAGATATTGGTTATAAGAGTCTCAATAACTTCGTCATCAATAATTTCGTCTGCCTCCGATGCACTGTCGCTGCTGTCTAAATCTTGGGTTTCTAATTCGTCTTCAAAATCAGAACACTCTGAAGAAATGCAATCTGATTCTTCACCTTCAAGTTCCTTCATAATTTGCAAAAGTTTATTTGGATCAGTATAGCGCTCCATTGTCTAAAATAAAATAAAAACGAAAACAATAATATTACGATCGGCATTAATTACTAAAGGTTCGTCGAAACGACGAATAATTAATCGCCTTGCATTACTAATCCTTCGTCAAAGTGACGAAGAAAAATTTTCGTACATTACTAAACGTTCGTCGAATCGACGAGCATGATTTCAAATTTACTTACCGAGTTCAAGGACGGGAGGGGCGAAGAGTCCGACACAAAGGTCACATTGAAACTTACACTCTGCTTGAGGAATAGGTGGAGTGGGGGCTCGAAAAAACTACCCCATCGGCCGCTGCATCAATAGAGGGGATGGGTCTTCGTCGAAACGACGAAGATCAGTAGATTAGGGTTAAGTGCTAAGGTAGAAATAATGGGCTCTTTGGCCTACGGATGTCCTCTTGTAATGGGTAGAAGTATAAAATTTCTCCCTACTAAAAAAAATTGTAATTAAAAAGTGGCAATTTTTTTACACCAAAAATTCTTAAAAAATATAAGGAGTAATTGGTATCGCAATAACTTCATTAAGGAAGTTAAAAGTTTTTATAGAAAGGAGAAATGCGAGACGTTCACCACGGGCAAGAGTGGCATCCCTCCGCCTGACGCTTCATTTTACTCCCTGAAAACATGCGATTTGCTTTAAATTTTCACACAATCTGGGTCATAAAGATCACTTTTTTCAATATCAAAATTTGGCGTCTGGAAAGTAATTGAGAAATTAAAAGACGAACGTAAACCTCTAGTCTCTACGGTTTTTTTTTGTCCAAAAAATATATTTTTATTGGATTTTTGATTCCTCCAGTTTTCCTCTACTCCTTTTCCGCAATTTTACTTTTTTTTGTCTTTTAAAAGATTTTTATTTTTCTAAAGTCTTTCTTTTTTTTAAGTTCAAATAATCCATAACTCCTTTCATTTTGAATATCGTGAAAGCTCATTTTTTATTCTTTTTTAATCGTTAAAAATTTTCCCTAATAGCCAAAGTTATCGAAAACTAAAGAGGGGGGTGTTCCCGTTGAATTATTGAAGGCCCTCTTTTGAAAGTTGGGACTGGAAAGGGTTGGAAGGGTGAATGTCAATTGTCCCAGTTCCCTTCTCGCATTCGGAAAGCCCTTGGGTTTAATCAAGTTCCAGAAATACCTTTTTTACCCTCAGCCTTCTCGATCACTTTTCTCAATTTATTGTCTTCCTGGACGTATGACATTTGTTGTTTTTAATAAATCAGGTTGAAAAACTAGGCCGTTTTATATTTAGACGCTAATATAAAAATTCAGAGTTTTCAAGTTGACCAAGTTATTTAAATCTTCCTTAACTACTATTTTCTGCTCCGGTTTTAATTGAAGGTAAAGCGCGAGCTCGGAAAATGGGACCGCCAGCGACTTAAATTACAAAGTTGTCACCTCTTGTAATTCCAACTTGTCTCCCTCCATTTTCAAACAAAAGAGCACTTTTGGTTAAAACTTTTTTTTAAAAAGAATATTTTTCCCAAATAGATCATCAATTTGGCACTCCCTTAGCGTTAGAAAATGGAAAAACTAATTTTCCCTAAAAAAAGTCATTTTGGTCGATTTTGGGGTTTTTGTAATTTGAAAAGGCCTACTTACTCCCGAGAGTAATATGGCCTTAGGAGAACTAAACCACAAAGCCCTTGGCGTAACTGAAAGCATTTCGCCGTGTTCTGAATCTCTACTTCAATACTTTTCGCGTTCGCAATTTAAGCCCACATTTCAGAAATAAAAGGCTAACGACCCAGAACGAAAAAATACGAGTTTCAACCCTTTTATTTGGGGGCTTTCCTTGAGAAGTTTCTGGCTCAAAATCCTCATCACCTTTTTTGAGCAGAATATAATTTTTTGACGTATATAAACGATTTTTTGCCTGTTTCCTGTGGCCTGCATGGGCGAAGCCATTCGTTTTTGCTACCTTCATATTAAAAAACTTATTTTTGTCCACTCTTTTAGAATTAAGTACCTTTTTTAACTTCCCTCGACGTTGGGTTTTTGGGGGCAAAAAAAAACTTAGAAATTTTTTCGAAAAAAAAAAAATTAGCAAATTTTTCGAAAAAAAAAGAGAAAAAAAAAGGAAAACCAGGAAAATTTTTCAAAAAAAACTTAGAAATTTTTTTGAAAAAAAAAAAATTAGCAAATTTTTCGAAAAAAGAGAAAAAAAAAGGAAAACCCGGAAAATTTTTCAAAAAAAGAATTTTTTTGCAAAAACAAACTTAGAAATTTTTTTTTTTTACGTCAAAAATTCTTAAAAAATATAAAGAGCGTTTGGTGAAAATCTATCAATATTTTTTTAAATTGCCTCAAGCTCATTTAGGAATCCGGGCCTCCGGCAATCAAAAATTTTCGCGAAAAAACCTGCGTCGATTGTTCAAAAGAAGACATCCTTTACGATAAAATTTTCGCTTTTTGGCGAAAAATAAAACCTCTTTTAAACTAATTTTTACCCCCCCCCCCCCAACCAAAGGTTGAACACCTATTTCATAAAATTAATAAGCAAACGGACGAAAAACCGAAGAAACGCCCCCAAAATCCGGTAAAATATGAGCTATGAAAATACTGAAAATTAGAGAGAAAAATGTGGCTTCTTTTTAAAATTTTGGTACATTTTAATTTTGAAAAGAGAGAATTTATGATTTTTTTTTGTTTTATGGATAAATCGCCTGCATAATCTCCGAATTCAAAAATCGCCTCAATACTCTTCATCGACTGAGGAAGATTGTGTGAAATTTTGTACAAATCGGTTGAAAACAGTGGCCGTAAAATGTTTCGGAAAAAATGCTACGGCCGGCCGGAACCACAGACGAAGTTGAGGTCGGTATAGATCCATAATCGATTTTATCCTGTGGTCTCTCGAAGAGCCTTCCCCAAAAACCAGTCATGGGGGGTAAAACAATAACTACATCAAGGAATTTTACTAAAATAAGGTTATAAATGAACCACCAAGAATTTTTCAATTGATTTAGGCCTCTCACAAAAACTCGTTTCTATTACGTCAGTTCAAATATTCAAGTTCCACCATAATGGCCAAGATGTCAGAACTAGTACGGATTTTTTTAAAATTTACGATTCTTGAATTATGTTTATGAGATTATTTATTATCTTGCCTTCTTAAGAAAAATGAATAAACAAATAAAACGAACAAATTTTATATTTAAAATATTTGTGCGTTTTCTGTGGGCGTCTCAAGATAAAATTTTTCATGGTTTTAAATTTTTTATTTTTAAATATTCAAGTCCCTTTTTAATTTTTATTTTCCGAGCGCCCTTGGAGAAATTCTTATTTGAATTGGCCGATGGGGTATTCGCAGATCGTAATCTCGGTTTCAATTTATTGCCCGTTTCCTCGGACGTTTTTCACATCGGGGAGTGACTCATGAGTGCCTTCTCCGGGAGGGAACAGACGCCCCTGGAATGTCCCGGACCCCTTCTGTCCCACCATTATTTCATTTTTAAAATCTTAATTCAAGTTACGACCTGAAAAAAGGATGTAGCTCATTACTGAGGAGTTATCCTTTTTGTTCGAAAATATCTAGGAAAGATTATCCGAGAATGTGGGTTTTAAGAAAATATATTAGGTGTACAAAATGAAACTCGGCTAAAATCTAAAAAATTCGAATTTACCCTGCGGCTGAGTTTCATTTTGTACACCTAATAAATAAAAATTGTAGGAAATTTAATTCTCTATAAATTTGTACTTAATTATTTTTTTCTAGGATGCACCATTTACGGAAAATAATTTTTTTAAAAATAAATTTATCTTGAAAACAGTGCGCCTAGAGAAAAAATGAATAGAATAAAATTAAAGAGAATTAAATTTCCAACAGATTTTATTTAGTGCATTTTTTCAATATCTGTAACGGTTTACGATTTACAAGCCTTTAAAAATTAACCTTCTTAATGGTTATACTTCAATAACCTTATTACACGGAGAAGGTCAACTTTTGATGGACTTTAACGCCTAAAATGTTTAAAATTTTGAAAAAAAACTACTAGGTGTACTGAAACTTGGCTAAAATCTACAAAATTCAAATTTACCTTGTGGCCGAGTTTCATTTTGTACACCTAATATCATTCTGAAGTTGTCGATAGGTAATCGATAACAGTTTTCGAAAATGATTCGCCACGTTTGAAGAACCAATTAAACCCGAAGAAGTCGATAAAAGTGGAAAAAGAAGCGAAATCGCTGCATTCGACTTTAAGGGCCCACCCTTTCTATGTTTTATTCAACCGCCGGTTTATCTCCGGCCGATTTAACGCTATCCTTCTCGAATTGATTGAATTAGTCTCATCCACCTTTTACTCTAATTGAACCGAACTGGAAGGCTGTAACTTTGATAATTGCTCCCAATATTGTTGCATCCTCCCAGTTTCCAAATCATCTTTTGTCAGAACCATTAGGTTTAATTGCTTTCTGTTCGAAATACTTACTTTCGCGAGATAAAAAATAATATTAGTTTTCTCACTCTTGTGTTTGTTAATGAGAGTGTGACCTGCTTGTAAGCCTGTAATACCATCACGTCCTGTAAACTGTGACACCTAACTAATATCACGTATAATTCTGAGATTGAGGAAGCAAAGTGTAAATTCCCTTTTTTCATGCCCCATAAACCTGCTATATAAATATATCCTTAAACTTCCCCTCCATTATACTTCCCCTCCTTAATACTTCCCCCTCCTACATTGCTCCTCCTCTTTAAGGAAATGTTCGTTGGAAGCTCTTCAAACAAGTGCTTTTTTGGAGACTTAAATCAATTGAAAAATCCTTGGTGGTTCATCTATAACCTAATTCTAGTTTTTGCTTTGGAACTGAACAAATCTGAGAGCCTCCCCCGCGGCAAAAACCGAGTTAAAACCCGAGTAATGCGACGCCCGTGTCGGGCCCGAGATTCATCCCAAAGGCACTCAACGGAAGTCTCTTTTTTTTTTATTCCGCCCCACTCGAAAATTCACCATATTCGCTGACACTAAAAAGCTTTTATTTGATATTGTAGTTTTTATTTGAAAGTCGATAAATCAAGATAATGAGGTTAAAGAGTTTTTCAAATTAACGGTTGATTCGTCGGAAAGTGGAGTTATTGAGTTTTCACTAGTGTGTTTGAAGGAGTCGCATTCCATCCCCACCCGGGAATGAACCGCTTCCATTGTTCAACGCACGCAATTAAATGTTGAACCGCATTCTCGCACCGCTCTAAACACGTGCATCCTTGCATTCACACAGGTCCCTCATTTTAACCCCCCTTTTAATAACCCCGTTCATATTTAAAGAAGAAAACGCAACCTTTTTTTGCAAATGCGCCGGAAATGCAAGTCAGGTGGTACCCTTTTATCGAAAGGGGTGAGCGGCAAAAAATTTTCTTCGGCGATTCTTGACCCCTAAGTGGATTTTACAAGGTCTTTTGTGAATGGAATGTACAGAAAATTCATTAAAAAGAGAGTTTTTTGGACGAAAGACTACATTCCGAGCTACATCTTCTGAAATGGCAAGATTTTCGCCCTCCCTTTAATTTCTCATTAAGTTTCCAAACGTCAAATTTTGGTAAATTTTGATTTCGAAAAGAGAGATCTTCATGTTCAAGATAGTAAAAAATACAGGGTGTCCGGAAACTCATGGCAAGCGTCTGGGAGAGCGTTAAAAAGTGGTTTTACGAAAAAAAGTTAAATGTAAACCCCCCCTTAATTTAAATCAAAGAATTTGATGGTGTAGTTTAAAATCCGCCTGGATATACAGGGTGTCCCAGACACAACCTAACTTCGTTATTTCAAATAAGAACCCCTATTTTTTATTTCAGATTCGTAATCTACGCAAAATTTCAAGTAGATTTGAGTACTCATATGACGATTTTGGACAACTTTTAAAAAATGTCAAAATTTAGCGTTTTTTGCGCTAAAATCCGTTAAAATTGACCTAGGAGACTCGTTTTTTTTTAATTCCACTTATTTTTTCCCGAAGAATCCAACTGTCTCAAATTTGAGCATCTTCGCATTCTGCATCACGAGATTTCGTCGCTAATGGCCTTTTTTCAAGTTTAACTCCAAATTCCATACTTCAAAATGGTAATTAGCGATTTGTTGACGGAATTTTAATTTTTGATGCATAACACAAAAGACGCTGTAGCTCTTTCAAAATTTGTGGTCCGAAAGAAAAATTCCTTTCAACAAGTGCTAATTTTTATTTCTGAACTAAAAATTTGGGTTCTAACTTGAAAAAAGGCCATTAGCGACGAAATCTCGTGATGCAGAACGCGAAGATGCTCAAATTTGAGACAGTTGGATTCTTCGGGAAAAAATAAGTGGAATTAAAAAAAAAAACGTGTCTCCTAGGTCAATTTTAACGGATTTTAGCGCAAAAAACGCTAAATTTTGACATTTTTTAAAAGTTGTCCAAAATCGTCATACGAGTACTCAAATCTACTTGAAATTTTGCGTAGATTACGAATCTGAAATAAAAAATAGGGGTTCTCATTTGAAATAACGAAGTTAGGTTGTGTCTGGGACACCCTGTATATCCAGGCGGATTTTAAACTACACCATCAAATTCTTTGATTTAAATTAAGGGGGTTTACATTTAACTTTTTTTCGTAAAACCACTTTTTAACGCTCTCCCAGACGCTTGCCATGTGTTTCCGGACACCCTGTATAGTGCACATCGTTGCATAAAATTTTTCAGGTAGAAAGGAGCGTCTGCCGTAGGGATGCCACTCTGCCCGTGGTGAATGTCTCGCATTTCTCCATGCTAAAACTCCTTTTTTTACGCCAAAAATTCTTAAAAGCATAATGAGCATTTGGGAAAAATCTATCAAGAATATTGAACCACTTTTAAACTAATTTTTACCCAACATTTTTATCCATTCTTATCGGATCCTTCATTTTTCGAACGCGAAATTATCTTAGGATTTTTGGATTTTTTTCCTTGCTCTCAATCGGAAGATGCCCCAGATTTTTCACGGTGACACCCCCTGCTAAAAAATTTTCTCGCGTTTTCTATGATATTTTGACCTAGAAACCCCTTTTAAACTGATTTTTGGGCTTTTCCTACCTCTCTCGGCCGAGAAACACCCTTAAAAATCCGATTTTTTAGCGTTTATCTCGGTTTTTCGCCCTAAAAAACCGAGTTTTCGATCAACTTTTTCGGTTTTATTGAAGATGGTCGCGCTTTTCGTGTCTAATCCTCAAAATTCGAAAAAGGTTTTCAATTTTAAAACTGCGTTTTTATTGTAAACTGACCTTTTTTTTCACTCTCTACAAGGCAGATATTGATTAAAAATATTCGAGATATTTCTATAAAATGGATGAGGTCATTAATAGTCGTTAACTTTTTTTTTCTGTTGAAGTTTTAATAATTTCCTCGTCGGGAGACAGGAATGCGCCTCATCTCCAAACCGATAACTTTGACAGGGAAAGGGAACGTCGAGTTCACACTTTAGCTCCGACCCAAAACCATTATTATACCTGAGATACTTAAGAAGATAGTGGGCACAATGTAATTTATTACCTTAAGTAGTAATTTTCAATGGATCCCTTTTATTATAAAAGTTTGATTTGAAAATTATTATTACGTGATTAATTAAAAGCGCTAAACTTTTTTTTTTTTTTTTTTTTTTTTTTTTTTTTTTTTTTTTGATCAGTAAAATCACGTTTTTTCTCTACGTGATAGCCTTCTTTTGTTGAAAGGGAATCGAGTTAAAAAAAATATTGTGACACAAGACTTTCCGATTAGTAACAGATGCATTCTGAGAAATGAAAAACTGCTTATGCAATCTGTAATTTTAGCCACTTAGGGATACCACCGATTTCGGCCAAAGATCCATAATTTCAGCAGAGAAAATATCGGAAGAACACCGTTCAATATACGCATTTCACCCTAAAGCAGTTTTAACTGCTTTACATCGGCATTCCTCCATAGTGCGTTTCGGCATAATTGAACATAATGCTCTCAAAAGCTCAAAGATTTTGTGTTTGTGATTTTGTGTTTCGCCATCATCGCGTTTTAAACGGCGAAAATAGGCTCCCTCTTTGGCTGTCCCAAGCTTATGGTGAGATGTACTATGCCCAAACGACAGAAACATTTTTATGTCGAAATTACAAGTGTAAAATTTTTCTTTACACGTATCTTTAAGGTATTATGTCCAAATGCATTACGGCGAACGTTTTCGACAATTTTCTTTATGTTGAGTTGCAGATTTTTTATGCTACTCGCGATTTCTGCTACGTTATGGTCAAATGCATCATGGCGCATTATGTCGACACGTATACACTCGAAAATATCTTTAAAAAATTTAAAGCCAATTGTTTTCTTTTGGTCGGATTGAAAGGTAGAGCAAGAATCAAATTAACAGCAAAAAATCAATAATCCTTCTCACATATCAACTAAAACTCAAATTATTAGGTGTAAAAAATGAAACTCAGCCACAGGGTAAATTTGAATTTTGTAGATTTTAGCCGAGTTTCATTTTGTACACCTAGTAGTTCATTTTTTCAAAATTTTAAACATTTTAGGCGTTAAAGTCCATCAAAAGTTGACCTTCTCCGTGTAAGAAGGTTATTGAAGTATAACCATTAAGAAGGTTAATTTCTAAAGGCTTCTAAATCGTAAACCGTTACAGATATTGAAAAAATGCACAAAATAAAATCTGTTGGAAATTTAATTCTCATTAATTTTTATTCTAATCATTTTTTCTCTAGGACGCACTGTTTTCAAGATAAATTTATTTAAAAAAAAATTATTTTCCGAAAATGGTGCATCCTAGAAAAAAATAATTAAGTGCAAATTTATAGAGAATTAAATTTCCTACAAGTTTTATTTATTATGAGTACAAAATGAAACTCAGCCACAGGGTAAATTTTGTAGATTTTAGCCGAGTTTCATTTTTTTTTTTTAAATATACGAAAGGAAAAATGATATTTAAAACCCTTTTGAAAAGTCTATATTTTTTTATTCATATTTAAATGGACTCCAAAAACGTAATAAAAATTTTATGAGCTAACCTGATTCTAAATCCCTTTGTACAGCATTGTTTACTCTTTTTAAGGGTAAAATAAAACTCAAGCAAAAAAAATTTTTGATTAAAAATGGCTTTACTCGGTAAACAGGAAAAAAAACTGTTTTTAGAAAACATTGGTAAACAAATTGTTTTGATTGATGAGTAATCAGAATGCTTTTAAATAATTAAAAGTTTTACAGTCTAAAAGGAAAGTTTATCCGAGTTTTGATACGTCTGTAAAGGGTGGATTAACTAGGTGACACATAATATGGTCGAACTGTTTTCAGTTTCTGACGTAAACTTTAGGGGAGGGGGAGCGTGAATAATAAATCGAAAAGAGTGGTCCTGAAAGTTAGAACTTATAAAATATTGACATGTCTTTTTTTTTGTTTAAAATGACAACGGAAATAATAGAAGGGTCAGTAGAAAAAAAGGCGTCGATGCGAGAGGGCTGCCCTAAAAAGAAAAGGAAGTTTCCCCACCAAAACGTACGAAACGAGCAAAACATTAAGTTTTTATGACCAGAAAATGTGTAAAAATGCCAAAAAATTACAGTAAGATTGGATGAAAAGGGTTTTTCTTGGCTAAAAAATCGAGAAAAACTTGGGAAAACTCTTTGAGAAAGGGCCAATAGGGTTAATCTACGCCAAAAAATCGAGGAAAACGACCGAAATCGCCAAAAACAAAGAAAAAACCTCAAAAGTCAGAAAAATATCTAGACCAGACGATCGATAATAAACACCCAAGAATCTACTTAAACTACGTGTTTTTGGATAATAGAAAAACATAAAATCGGGGCAGAAGGGCTTCTAGGCTAAAAAGCAAGGAAACTGGGCGATTTTTGACCAGAAGATCGATAAAACACCTAAAAAAACAATAAAAACACCTAAAAACAATAAAAACACCTAAAAAAAGTGTCAAGAAAAAAGAATATATTTTTCAGCCAAAAATATTGAGGAAACCTCTTTAAAATCGGGGGAGAGGCGAGAGGCGACTGCTTCTCTTGGTCAAAAATTCAAGAAGAACTACCATAAACTTGTAAAATGGATTTTGGGGGGGGGGGGGGGGGTAAAAAAAGAAAAGTGTCCAAAACGTAGTAAAATGGGTGATTTTTTGGCCAGTAAAACGAGAAAAACGCCAAAAAACTCTAATATTTTAGATTTATTGGCAAAAAAAAAAAAAAATTCTGCCTAGAAAAATTATTAAGTAAAAAAAATTTTGGAAAATTAAAATTTTAAAAACATGGAAAATTTTTAAATAATTCAAGGAATGTTTAGTGAAAATTTGGTGAAGATCGGACCAACAGTACGCCCACAGCGCTCATTTTAAATCTTTGAACAGTCATATCTCCGCCATTTTGAAAAATTTCGAAAAAAGCTCTCGTCATTTTCAAGATTTCTGTGAAAGGAAGCTTGTGTATAAATTTGGTGAAGATCGGATGAAAATTGCGGCCGTGAAGTGTTCCGGAAAAAGTGGCGACGGACGGCCGGACGGCCGGACGGCCGGCACCACAGACAAAGTCAGGATCGGCAAAGATCACTTATCAGATTTATCCTACGGGGTCTGGAAGACCCTTTTCTAGTAACAGGGGGTCGGAGGGTATCACAGTAACTTCTTGAGGAAGTTAAAAAACTAAAGAAAGTCCGATGTTTCGAGACGAAAAGGTATTCTATTCTTCTGAAAAACGAATAAAACGATAAGAGTTTTTGCGCCAAAAACAAAGAACACGTCCTAAAACCCAGCAAAATACGTGATTCTAGACCAGAGGGTAAAAAAAAATTCAATAAAAACCAAAATTTTTGCCGCTGAAATTGAGGAAAACCCTTTAAAATTGATAAAAGTAGTCGGAAAAAAAAAACGCCTGAAATTCTGGTGAAAATAAATGAGGAAAAGCCACATAATTTGTGGGAAAAGGTTGTTTTCAGGCCGTCGAAACTGAGGAGGAAATAAATCCCTAATTTCACTACATTTTTTGTCGTTTCCTTTGATTTTCCAGGACAACAGTAACCCTTTGGTTTTATGGATTTTTCCTCATTTATTATAGACCATAAAAAACCAATTTTTGAGTGCGTTTATATTTAACATTTGATTAGGGAACCTTGCGGTACTGGACAAGATAAAAACCAGAAAAAAAACCTCGTATATTTTAGTTCCTCTATATAAATCTTTCCCTTAAGTATTATACAGAAGAGGAATAAACTTTTTATCTGATGAGAGGAAATAAAACTAGATAGGTACTCCGAGAAGGGATTTGTGTATTTATTGCTTATTTCTTATCGTTGGCTACCCTTTCTTAGCCCCCTCCCGCCCTTAAAGGGGAATATGGCTCGATCGGGTCAGCTCGTTTTTCCCCAACGTTTCGTTCACAAATAGGTCATTGGGTCTGAAAATAAAACAAAAACAATATTTTTCTTATCTGAAAAAATTTAAATTTTTATCTTTTTTTTTACCCTCAGAGATCTCAGGTTTAAAAAATGTAATGACATCAGCCTAAGATGAAAAAGATCCGGCTAGTTTGCGAAAAAAACCTTGTAACTTTGAGATTTATTGTGTGACTTTGAATTGTAACCATGTTTCGCCTATGAGTCATCCGGCTAATGATCCCGTCTCGCATTTTCTGGCCACAAAGGAATTTTCAAAAAAAAAATTACGGACAAAACGGTTAAAAGTTAAAAAAAGTTCCGGTTTGAAGAGCTTCCAACGATAACTTCCTCAAGGATACAGGAGGAGGAAGTATTAAGTAGGAGAACTAAATTTTTGTAAAAGTTGTGAAATAAATTTGGTGGGTATCGCAGTAAGTCTTGAGGAAGTTAGAAATTTTAGGTATTTTTTGTTGTTCGTTTTCTGTTTTTTGAAAAAAAAAAAATAAAAATTAAGTACCTAATAAATCGCCATTTTATTTTCCGTTAAAAAAATTCTTGAGGAAGTTAAAAAAAAAAAAAAAAAAATTATTTTGAAAATTTTATATCAAGGTAGAAATTCAGTACGGTTAGCCAAAGAGAGGCCGCCCTCGAGCCGGCGAAGTGACTCACATTTCTGCCTAGAAAATTATTAAGTAAAAAAAATTTTGGAAAATTAAAATTTTAAAAACATGGAAAATTTTTAAATAATTCAAGGAATGTTTAGTGAAAATTTGGTGAAGATCGGACCAACAGTACGCCACAGCGCTCATTTTAAATCTTTGAACAGTCATATCTCCGCCATTTTGAAAAATTTCGAAAAAAGCTCTCGTCATTTCAAGATTTCTGTGAAAGGAAGCTTGTGTATAAATTTGGTGAAGATCGGATGAAAATTGCGGCCGTGAAGTGTTCCGGAAAAAGTGGCGACGGACGGCCGGACGGCCGGACGGCCGGCACCACAGACAAAGTCAGGATCGGCAAAGATCACTTATCAGATTTATCCTACGGGGTCTGGAAGACCCTTTCTAGTAACAGGGGGTCGGAGGGTATCACAGTAACTTCTTGAGGAAGTTAAAATTTAGATTTGTTAGGTAATTTAATTGTTAAGTTTCTAATGTGCAGTAATTAAGATTAGAACTTGGGTTAGATTAGATAGTTGTAAATCCGTTGTTTTGAGTGTTCCTGGAATGAGAAAATAGTCACACCTTTGATTACCTTTTTCAAGATAAAAAAATTTAAAGTTGAGCTACGGAGCCTGCCTAGACTTTTGGAGAGGAAAATTTTAAAAAATTATTTGTTCCAACGGCAGTTTGGAATTGGTTTGAAACTTCTGGAGCATGCGCAGAACCGTCCGTCAAATCTGAAGTCATCTGACGTCAAATTAGACGTGCAAATCCTTCTGCGCATGCTCCAGACGATTCAAACCAGTTTCAACTGAGGTTGGAACAAAGCTAATATGATGGATATTGGATGAAAATTGCGGGCGGGAAGTGTTCCGGTAATATTAGGTGTAGGTACAAATTGAAACTCAGCCACAGGGTAAATTTGAATTTTGTAGATTTTAGCCGAGTTTCATTTTGTACACCTAGTAGCTCATTTTTTCAAAATTTTGAACATTTTAGGCGTTAAAGTCCATCAAAAGTTGACCTTCTCCGTGTAAGAAGGTTATTGAAGTATAACCATTAAGAAGGTTAATTTTTAAAGGCTTGTAAATTGTAAACCGTTACAGATATTGAAAAAATGCACTAAATAAAATCTGTTGGAAATTTAATTCTCTTTAATTTTTATTCTATTCATTTTTTCTCTAGGACGCACTGTTTTCAAGATAAATTTATTTTTAAAAAAAATTATTTTACGAAAATGGTGCATCCTAGAAAAAAATAATTAAGTACAAATTCATGGAGAATCAAATTTCCTACAATTTTTATTTATTAGGTGTACAAAATGAAACTCAGCCATAGGGTAAATTTGAATTTTGTAGATTTTAGCCGAGTTTCATTTTGTACACTAATATATGGCAACGGAGGGCCGGCACCACATACAACCTCATAGTGGTGAAGATCAATTTTCATATATGGGGTCAGGAATACCGTCTCCTAAAAATCGAGGGTACTACAATAATTATTTCTCTTTGAGAGAAGAGAGAAAGAAAAAAACTGAGGTAGAAATTAAAGAAATAAAGTCCCTTCGGGTAGATTAATTAGTGGAGCGGGCACGCTTCTTGGTTTCATCGCTTTTATAAATCCTCTTCCTGAGGTAACCAGTGCCTTTCTAGCGCCGAGAGAGGTGGGGTATCCATTAAGGCTTGTTTGTGTGGATCGGTGGGTGGGATAACTTTTCTTAACGAAATACCCACCTTTTTGTCTCAGCTCTTTTTAGTCGCTGGAAAGAGAGAGGAAAAAAAATTGGACATGAAAGATCCCTTTGATGTTTAAAATTCTGGAATTTAATCATTCATGTCTTAAGTTTTTTTTCTTCATCAAGAATTTTTTTGCATGGAATTTAAAAAAAAAACCTTAAAAATTTAAATTAGAAACTTGACCATTTTTATTAAAAATGACTAGATACTAAATGAAAGAGCATAAAATATTAAAAACAATGCAGTTTAAATTTTTTTCCTGCGTTGAAAAGTAGATTTTTAATGATTTTTTTTTAAAATTGAATTTTTTTAAGCAAGAAGAGCACATTACAGAAAGAACAACACTGGTGACGTCACGTCCCCCGCACCACCAATTCTTATCACTAGCCCAATTTGAAAAATTTATTAAACATCCATTTTTCAACGCAGAAAAAAAACCCAACTGCATTGTTTCTTTTTTTTTTTTCTCCCTCCGTTGATATAGAATTTATAGAGAAAATTTTTCAAAGGAAAGGCCCTAATTTAATCTAGTTAAGATACATGCAAATATTGAAACAGAGAATTAATAAGCTTTTAACAAGATGTTAATTATTTTAACTTAATTAATTATCTTCTGAAAATTTCGATGTTTAGAGGAAGGTTAGAAATTCGTCGAGTTGAGGGAGATGAAAGAAAATTCGAAGTGAAAGAGGTAGAATTAAGTTCTTTGCCGTGGGTAATAGAAACAACTCTGTTATCTGACCGGAGATGAATGGGCTGTGATGTTTACCAACCGACTCTCCCATTTGGGCTCTGCAACTCACGGCCTGTTTACACCCCGGTTAATTTGAGACTATTAGAAACCTTCGGATTTATATCCCCTCATTTCTTCCTCAGCTATAATTTAATCTCCTTTTTTTCCCTCCTCAAAAAAAGAGTTCCAAAGAAAAAAATCTTATATTAGGTGTACAAAATAAAACTCGGCTAAAATCTACAAAATTCAAATTTACCCTGTGGCTGAGTTTCATTTTGTACACCTAATAAATAAAATTGTAGGAAATTTAATTCTCTATAAATTTGTACTTAATTATTTTTTTCTAGGATGCACCATTTTCGGAAAATAATTTTTTTTAAATAAATTTATCTTGAAAACAGTGCGTCCTAGAGAAAAAATGAATAGAATAAAAATTAAAGAGAGTTGAATTTCCAACTGATTTTATTTACTGCATTTTTCAATATCTGTAACGGTTTACGATTTACAAGCCTTTAAAAATTAACCTTCTTAATGGTTATGCTTCAATAACCTTCTTACACGGAGAAGGTCAACTTTTGATGGACTTTAACGCCTAAAATGTTTAAAATTTTGAAAAAATGAACTACTAGGTGTACAAAACGAAACTCGGCTAAAATCTACAAAATTCAAAACCCTGTGGCTGAGTGTCATTTTGTACACCTAATATCATTCTACGCCAATACTTAGGCCCTACATTTCATGTGGGTTTTTTTAAGTTAATTTTTACCTCAAAACTCATGATTTTCATGAAATTTAGCCAAAAAAAAAGGAACAATAATGAATCATCGTATCCCGCAAACCCGTGCTTAGCAACGGCGCCGACGGTGGCGCATATCTAGGAGAAACATCGGGAACTATTACTTGTTAGCAGACATGATTTTAATTTTATGGATTTCCCCTATTTTCCGAAAAATTGGCTGATTTTCAAGACAAATTTTATTTAAATTTTAGCTTCAGGAATCATTTATCTAGTCACATCTAGCTCCTTTTTTCGAATGTCTTTTTTAAGAAATCATGATTTCTAGATTTATGATTTCAAATTTTTTCAATTTATAAAAAAACTCTTAGTCATGACTCATGACCTAGAAAAAGGTTTTCTAAAACTAAAATCGAAATAAATTTTTTCAATTAGATCATCCGTTTTCTCGGAAAACGGGGGGAAAAACTTGAAAGAAAATGCCTCCGAGGTAAGACCCAGATTATCAATTTTAAGAAGGCTAAAACGTAAGAAAATTTTAACAAAAAAAAGGAAGGGAAAAATTCAAATGCGGCATAACCTGCGTTGTAATTGGTTGAACACCTGTGGCTCAGATGCATAATTAAATACTAAGGCGTTATTAGACATTCTGTGTGGCTCCGACCCCTCTTCCTATTTTGTTCAACGGCCGTAAACTCCGGTAATATATCACTAAATTTAACGTTTCTACTTAAAAATTTGATATTCACGTTATTCTAATTAGGTAGGTTTGGAGTTGAGTCAAATCGATTTTCAGAAAGCTCTTTTAATCTCGCTATGTTATTTAGAATCCTCTGTGGCGAGATTATTATAATTATTATAATTTAATTAACAAAATTCACAAATTCTATTAATACTTTCTGGTCTTAAGGGCATTTTATTTATATTAGGTGTACAAAATGAAACTCAGCCACAGGGTAAATTTGAATTTTGTAGTTTTAGCCGAGTTTCATTTTGTACACCTAGTAGTTCATTTTTTCAAAATTTTGAACATTTTAGGCGTTAAAGTCCATCAAAAGTTGACCTTCTCCGTGTAAGAAGGTTATTGAAGTATAACCATTAAGAAGGTTAATTTTTAAAGGCTTGTAAATCGTAAACCGTTACAGATATTGAAAAAATGCACTAAATAAAATCAGTTGGAAATTCAATTCTCTTTAGTTTTTATTCTATTCATTTTTTCTCTAGGACGCACTGTTTTCAAGATAAATTTATTTTTAAAAAAAATTTCCGAAAATGGTGCATAACATCGAGAATACGCTTTTAACGCAAATTAAATTAACGGAAATGAGATTATTTTACGTTTTGATTTTTTGAGTTCAAAGCTTTTAGGCGTGATTTTGGATATGAAGCAAAAATGCGAGCAGAGCCCTGGGGCGAAAAAGGTAAAAGGGAATGAGGACACGCAATCCCTTTGACTCGGGTACAATTTTTTTTTTTTTTTTTTTTTTTTTTTGTATTTTGACTTTAAAGACAAGAACAAATAGAAGGTAAGACTGTATAAGTTTAATTCGAAATTATTGGAACGTGTAATTAGTAAAATCAAGTAATTCAGATAATTAGGAATGTTTCTTTTATGAATATTACAAACAAACAAAAAAAATTTTTAAGGAATGTTTTTTTTTAAGGCCTAAAAAATAGTGATCCGGGGATTTGTGAAACGCGGGGAGGAAAAGCATCTTAAGCGCAGCGCCATAAATTAGTCGAGGCACATGTTGAATAGTATACAGGGCTCTGGAATTTGCGGGGTTGCCAATGAGGGTGTACTTATACTAAAAACAAAACTATGCTTCCCACGTTCCCCCTCCGCGCCGTCCTTTCGCGCCGCTGGAATGCCATTCTGGACGGTGAGGACGAAGAACAAAAAAACCAAATAAAACAACAACGAAAAAAAAACACGGTCAGGTTGAGGGTTACCTTCAGCAGCCACGGACCCCCGCCGGGGCCCTTCCTTTCCCCCTTTTTTTCCACCTGTTACCACGCGCTATGCATCTCCAACGCATATGCACCCGCAATCGACCCTACCTAATCAACATCTATTTAAAAACTGTCTCTGAGTACTTAGATATAGGAAGGTAAGGGGGCACTTAAAAATTCCCGAAGATGCCTCTCTATGTGAATTAGAACTGACATAAATTTCAGATCAAAAAACCGAACTTTTTTTCGAGAAAAACGGGTTTATCCTTTTTTGGAAAACCTCAATATCTCGAGAACTAATGAACCCACAGAGCTCATTTTTATTGTAAATTGTTTAGAATCTAAAGGCACATTTTGAGAAATTTTTGATTTTTTCCCAAACTTTTAAGGGTGAAAAAACAATTTTCATAACTTTTGAGAGTCAGAAAATGGTTCCCTTCTAGGTAGCGACACAAAATTAATACAGCTTTTAGAAGGACCTAAAATTTATCATTCATAATTTTTCCAGATTTTTCGAGGTGGTAGAACAGTATTTTATAGCTGTTTTTCACAATAAAAAAGGGAGTGATTAAGTTAAAATTAATTTTATTATTAAAAAATAAAGTAAAGTAAAAATAAATAATGCGAAAAATAGCTTAAAATTTAGAAAAAATTTATAAAATACTGTTCTACCACCTGGAAAATTTTTAAAAAATTATGAGAGGTACATTTGGGGTCTTACCAAAATCTGCATTAATTTGGTATGCCACCTCAAAGGAAGCATTTTTTCTGATCTTTTAAAAGTTATAAAAATTAATTTTTCACACTAAAAAGTTTGGGAAAAATTTCAAAAACTTCTCAAAGATGCGTCTTTAGGTGCTAAGCAATTTACAAAAAAATGAACTCTGTGGGACTATTAGTTCTCGAGATATTGAGGTTTTTCTAAAAAAGGATAAACCGGTTTTTCTTGAAAACAGTTTGCTTTTTTGAACTGAAAATTTTGTCTAATTGACATAGAGAGGCATCTTCTGGAATTTTTTCGGCCAATCGGAGTATTTGGCTGCCTTATCCCGCTATGTCCTTCATAAAAATTCCCTATTTTGTAAAATTGTAGACTAAGGTGTATGCCTTCATAGTCTTCAGGGAAGTTAAAAAATGACAAAAAAAAATTGTCGGTTTCAATTCGAATTTTCTAAAGGTGCAGTTATCTTTTTTTTTTTCAGAGACCGATCTTCTTTTCATTTTCAATTCGGTCCTCTTTCCCAACCCGTCACGCCACTCCTTATATTGTCAAGGTGATTTTTTTTTTCCTCTTCTTTTAATTTAATATTTCCTCCATCTTGAAACTCCATAGAGTCGAATACATTTCGAGCTTTCAACTCCCTATGCAAAATGGTCCCAATTACGAGTTCCCCACTATTAACATACCCCTATTGGGTGACGTTATAGCACTTAACAGGTAATAGACTATCCTATTTCAAACGAAAAGCTCTAATATTTACCATATTTTAGCATAAATTCCAAATGTTATTAAACATGGGGTAAATTAGACCTCAAGTGCTCTGTCGAAGATATTTATGGCTTGTTTTGAAATCCTTTAATTAAAACAATCAACAACTGAACTTTTCAGGGCCTAAATTTTAAAAAAATTATTGTTTTATCACGTTTTAACATTTAAGCCGGCCATCAAGGTAAAAAAAATTTGGTTTCTGCTTTCCATTGTTTTTAAACCTTGAGATTTAATTACTAAAAACAACGTTTTTACTGTTAATTTAAGCTTGCTTATATTAGGTGTACAAAATGAAACTCAGCTAAAATCTACAAAATTCAAATTTACCCTGTGGCTGAGTTTCATTTTGTACACCTAATAAATAAAATTGTAGGAAATTTAATTCTCTATAAATTTGCACTTAATTATTTTTTTCTAGGATGCGCCATTTTCGGGAAATAATTTTTTTTAAAATAAATTTATCTTGAAAACAGTGCGTCCTAGAGAAAAAATGAATAGAATAAAAATTAAAGAGAATTGAATTTCCAACAGATTTTATTTAGTGCATTTTTTCAATATCTGTAACGGTTTACGATTTACAAGCCTTTAAAAATTAACCTTCTTAATGGTTATACTTCAATAACCTTCTTACACGGAGAAGGTCAACTTTTGATGACTTTAACGCCTAAAATGTTTAAAATTTTGAAAAAATGAACTACTAGGTGTACAAAATAGACCATGGAAAACTCTATTCCCCTCCGTAATACTTCCCCTCCGCTATACTTCCCCCTCTTAATTTGTTCCTTCTCTTTAAGGTAAACTAGTACTTTTTCACGAATTTTCAGTTTTTTCTTACTTTTTTTTTTTTCGAAAAACTTTTTTTTTTAGTGTTTCTCGCCGATGAGACCCGTAGGGGATTGAGGAAATGGCCCGAAAATCGTGTGAAAAAAGATGGCTCCATTTTCAGGGTAAAAAAATTGGCATTAAAAAATTTCAAAGAGCTTTTAAAGTCGTCTAAAAAAAGGTTGAAAAAGTGGTTGCGATTTGGCGTTCTTCACCGTTCAAAGAATGTCCGCCGAGTTGTTTGAAGGCTCGACAATACGGCATTCACTTGAAAACGGAGGTAAAAACCTTCTCTCTTTCTCTCACATTTTTCCCCCGCCATTATTTTACTCCCCGGTCCGAAATATAAGAGCGAGAAGGAAGATTCCGATGTGGGTGGCTCCCGCTGGCAAACTCACATAAAAACCAGCTTCTTATTCTCCTAATTAGACAACTTCCAGGCAGACAACTCAGTTTTAGATTTAAGTTTACGCGACCGCCCTCTCTTTGAATATATATTACGCTATTCGACCGGTTGATGAACACATCAGCATAAACTCCACCTTTTTTTCCCTCCTTAGCAGTTTTACTGCTCTTTTTCATAAATCCGCTTTTTTCCACCACTTAAAAAAAAAAATCATTATACTTAAGTTTAAGGAGGGACAGTATAAATGAGGAGAAGATTATAGAGGAGGAAGTATAAAGGAGAAGAAGTGTTAATTTCGAGTATTTATGAATTTAGAAAAATTTGTCTATCAAGGTAGAAATAATGGGCTTTCGGCCAAGGGATGCCTCTCTCGCAAAGGGTTAGACCAGTGATTCTCAACGGGGGCGGTACCGCCCCCCTGGGGGCGCCGAGACGTTACTGGGGGGCGTTATGAAAATTTGGGTGATAGAGGGGCAATGGCTAAGTGGCTGGGGGCGTTGTTCTTTTTTTTTAATTTGTCTGAAAACCTATAATCTGGAACTTTGGTCGGAAAACCTATAATCCAGCCCTTTAGTCCGAAACCTATAATCCGGCCCTTTGGTCCGTCAACCTATAATCCGGCCCTTTGGTCCAAAAAACCTATATTCTGGAACTTTGGTCCGAAAACCTATAATCCTGCCCTTTGGTCCGAAAACCTATAATCCTGCCCTTTGGTCGGAAAACCTATAATCCTGCCCTTTGGTCGGAAAACCTATAATCCTGCCCTTTGGTTTAAAAAACCTATATTCCGGAACTTAGGTCGGAAAACCTATATTCTGGAACTTTGGTCGGAAAACCTATAATCCTGCCCTTTGGTCGGAAAACCTATAATCCGGCCCTTTGGTTCAAAAACCTGTATTCTGGAACTTTGGTCCGAAAACCTATATTCCGGAACTATGGTCGGAAAATCAATATTCCGGAACTATGGTCGGAAAACCTATAATCCGGCCCTTTGGTCGGAAAACCTATAATCCGGCCCTTTGGTTCAAAAAACCTGTATTCTGGAACTTTGGTCCGAAAACCTATATTCCGGAACTTTGGTCGGAAAACCAATATTCCGGAACTATGGTCGGAAAACCAATATTCCGGAACTATGGTCGGAAAACCTATAATCCGGCCCTTTGGTCGGAAAACCTATAATCCGGCCCTTTGGTTCAAAAAACCTGTATTCTGGAACTTTGGTCCGAAAACCTATATTCCGGAACTTTGGTCGGAAAACCAATATTCCGGAACTTTGGTCGGAAAACCTATAATCCGGCCCTTTGATCGGAAAACCTATAATCCGGCCCTTTGGTCGGAAAACCTATAATCCGGCCCTTTGGTCCAAAAAACCTATATTCTGGAACTTTGGTCGGAAATCCTAGCTCCAAAAAACCTATATTCCGGAACTTTGGTCGGAAAACCTATATTCCGGAACTTAGGTCGGAAAACCTATAATCCGGACCTTTGGTCCAAAAAAACCTATACTCTGGAACTTTGGTCGGAAATCCTAGCTCCAAAAAACCTATATTCTGGAACTTTGGTCGGAAAACCTATAATCCCGCTCCCGTTTCAAGCTCCCCTTGGCTTGTTTACAGGGGGGCGCAGGCTTCAAAAAGGTTGAGAAACACTGGGTTAGGCATAGATGAAATCGGTAACGGTTCGATTTGACCCTCCATGATCTTGAAGACCCTTCCCCAAAAACCCGACGTGGAGGGTATCACAATAACTTCTTTAAGGAAGTTAAAAATTAGTAGAGAAGGCAAAACCCACGCATCAAAAAGTTCATTGCACCTCAAGGTCTTTTCTACGATTGTCAATTTTTGAAGTATTTTTTTATAGACTCACACGCAAAACGGATAAACAAGCGCGTTGATAACGCTCACGTGCACCGTTTAATATCGGGTTAACTAGAAGTTTATCTAATGCATCAAGTCCCAATTATACGTTTCACGGATCGATGATTTTAAACAGAACTCACATTTTCTTCTGTCTAAAAATCCGTTATTTTGATAAACAAAAGTCAAAATAAAAAGTGCGCTGTTTGTTTTTGTGGTGGCTGGATAAGGAGTTATGAAGTAATCGCAAGAGACATGGAATGAGTCAGACTGACTCGGCAGATTAAAAAAAAAGCGTTGCGAAAGCTTTCCCCCTTTTGGAACTTCCAATTTTCTCCACGAGTTTCCGAACGGGAAATTGCGAGGGTTCGAGTTTTCACACGTTCAAAGCATCCATTTCCGAGCCCAAAACAAACTTTATAAAAAGCAAATTATTTTTTAAATATTCGATCCCATCAAATATGAATTTTTAATGGCGAGTCTCCAACCAAAGATCCGGAGGTTCCCAACGTTTTTACTTAGGGAGGGCTACTTACGTCGAGTGTGACGATAAATGGGAGTTTAATGCAAAATTGTTTGTTTTCGAGAGTCGTAAAAAACAGACGGAGCGTGAAAACATTCTGTTCGTATAATTGAAATTTTTTTGAATTTTAAGCATTCGACTTACCCCGTATGCTGTGCGCGCTGCTGGCAAGCATGCCGTGGACAGAGTGGAAATTATGATGGAGAAGACCGTAAAGATCTTTGGTGACGCTTTGTTCGAGCTTTGATTCCATTTTGGCCGAACAACAGCTTAAACCTTCCCCGCAAAGTCCGGAGCCTGAAACAAACAGAAGATACTTAGTTTGCTAAAAAGAATATGAAAACCAAGTAAAGTTTGAAGAGCTTCCAACGAAAGCTTGCCAAAAGAGAAGGAACAAAATAGGAGGGGGAAGTATAACGGAGGGAGGTTAAAGGTGAGGGAAGTATAAAGGAGGGAAAGTTCAACGAGGGGAAGTAGAAAGGAGGGGAAGTTCAAGGAGGGGGAAGTACAAAGACGGAGGAAGTACAAAGGAGGGAAAATTATTAGGTGTACAAAATGAAACTCAGCCACAGTGTAAATTTGAATTTTGTAGATTTTAGCCGAGTTTCATTTTGTACACCTAGTAGTTCATTTTTTCAAAATTTTAAACATTTTAGGCGTTAAAGTCCGTCAAAGTTGACCTTCTCCGTGTAAGAAGGTTATTGAAGTATAACCATTAAGAAGGTTAATTTTTAAAGGCTTGTAAATCGTAAACCGTTACAGATATTGAAAAAATGCACTAAATAAAATCAGTTGGAAATTTAATTCTCTTTAATTTTTATTCTATTCATTTTTTCTCTAGGACGCACTGTTTTCAAGATAAATTTATTTTTAAAAAAAATTATTTTCCGAAAATGGTGCATCTAGAAAAAATAATTAAGTGCAAATTTATAGAGAATTAAATTTCCTACCTATTTTCCTACCAGTTTTATTTATTAGGTGTAGAAAATGAAACTCAGCCGCAGGGTAAATTTGAATTTTGTAGATTTTAGCCGAGTTTCATTTTGTACACCTAATATAAGCATTATTGGGTGAAAATTGGTGAAAATCCGACAGTTCGGCAGAAGCGCAGATTTTAAATTTTCAAACGTGCATGTTTTCGAAATTCAAAAATCGCAGATTTCAAAATCAAAAATTTCTAGTTTTAGGAAGATTGTGTGAAAATTTGGTGAAAATCGGTTGGTTTAGCCCCAAAAAGCCGACATGGAGGGTATAACAATAACTTCTTGAAGGAAAAGAGAAAGAACAAGTTCAATTTTTCATACATGTTATGTGAACGTAGCTTTTATGTGGCAACTTTCTCCGAGAGTTAATAATGTAGGGATTACTAAGCTCGTATGAAGATAAAGACTTAAAAAGGGTCGATGCGAAAGTTGCCCTTTTTTGCGGGTTGAAAACGTTCAAAAGTTGAATCCGGGAAACGGAGGGAGAAACGTGAATGGGGAAAGGAAACTAATCGGCAATTAGAGCTGATTGATGAGGGGAGACAATTAGAGGGGCCACGGGATGAGGGATGGCCTCGCACGCCCGATGACAATGCTTTTCCCGACGATCCTCCATTGTCAACCGGGCTTTTCCCATGCTTCCCCTCCGCCTCTTTCGTGAGGACTCCCCCATTCTCAAGACAAAGCCTACAGGAAGTTTTCTACCCTATCCTGCAATAACTATTCAATTAATATTATTTATATGCATAAAATTTGCATTTCGCACGATAAAACATTATAAAGATCTTTTATTCATTATTTTATTCCACGTCCAGGGATTTGAATTATACGCTTTTATAAAAGCGTTCAATAAAATTAATACAATCGTGATCAACTTTTTTTTTTAAATAGATTTATTTTATTTGAAATCTATTTTCTTTTCATTGATTAAGTTCGACGTAGAAGATTAGGAGTAATTAAAAATGATCTTTGATTAGCTGCCGTGAGTCAAAGACCGGGCGGTCACGAGAAGGGTAGAGGGGGAAATATTTGAACTTTCTCACCCTCTCTAATGGCAAAGCTTACGCTCGGCCGATTTTCTAATTTTTACGTTTCGGAGGCATATTTTCGATAAGTTTTACGAAAAGTTATTTTCCATCTTCGAAGTCTCTTTGTTCGAATTTTATAAAAAGCCATTTTTGGACTAGAATTTTAATTTATGGGAGGAAAAATGAAAAAACGGGTAAATTTTGATATCCCAAAACAATAAATGAATAGGTGTCCGGAAGAAGGGCCTATGTCACGATTTTTTCGAAACTCAGGTTTTTGTCGAATATGGTCAGTGTCAAGTGGTGTACGTATTGCCATGGTTATTAGTTGAAAAGGAAGCTGCTAGAGGTCATGAGAATCACAATCGTTGAGAGAAATCACAAAACTTGAAGTGGAAGAAGGGCCTATGTTATCATCACGACAGTTGCCACTCACCAACATATATAATGGATATAATGGAAGAAGGGCCTATGTCACTTTCGCTTAACTTTATTGCAAATACTAATGGGATGTTTTTGTATTGAAGCTCCTGTAAAATTAGGAAAACGTGACATAGGCCCTTCTTCCGGACACCTATTCAAATATTGCCACTTTTTAATTATCACTTTGTTTTAGTAGGGAGAAATTTTATACTTCTACCCATTACGAGAGGCATATCCGAAGGCCAAAGAGCCCATTATTTCTACCTTCACACTTAAGAAAATTTTCAAAAAAAAGGAAAACCCGGAAATTTTTCGAAAAAAAACTTGGCAAATAAAAAAAAAAAAAAAAAAAAAAAAAAAAAAAAAAAAAAAAAAAAAAAAAAAAAAAAAAAAAAAAAAAAAACTTGTAAAATTTTTGGGAAAAAAAACTCGGACAATTTTTCAAAAATAAACTTAGAAAATTTTTCGAAAAAACAAACTTGCAAAATTCTCCTTTGTACTTTCCCTCCCTTATACATCCCCTTCCGTTATACTTTCGTTCCCTTATACTTTCCCCTCCGTTATACTTCACCATCTAGGAACGCGGTAGCGTTCCGCCCCGCCAAGCAACACCCAGTCCGAAGACGTCAGAAAACGGTACCTACCAAGTGTATGTTTACTGGACGTCACGATTTGCGTTTTTCAGGTATCTGGATCTCGGCTCCCTGTGGACCGATCGACTTGAAATTTGCTACAGATTTACGTTGATATGATATGAGTAAACGCTGAAAATTTCAAGTCGATCGGTCTACAGGGAGCCGAGATATAAAAGTCTGAAAACCCGGTTTTTTCGCCTTTACCGTGTTCTTCTTCTTCTTCTTCTTCTTCTTCTTCTTCTTCTTCTTATTCAGCTAGACAAGGCTACAGCCTCTCCTAGCGCACCGATTGACTTGAAATTTTGCACAGAGCTTCCTTTCAACTTGAGCCAGTGCCTTTTGAAAGATTTACCCCGAAATCTTAACTTAAAAAAAGTTAGGAACAAAAAACTGAAATTTAGGGTAATTTTAGCCACTTTAACGGGTACACAGCGTGGAGACAAGACCAATCGACTTGAAATTGTGCACAGAGCTTCCTTCTGAGTTTAGCAATGAGGACGAGTATAGTAATGAGGACGGATTTCGGAAATGGGTCATCCAGACCCCTCAGGGTCAATTTGACCAGTGATCATTGTCTGTGGCGCCGGCTGTACACCCGATTTACACCATAAGGTCGAATTTCGGAAATGGGTCTTCCAGACCCCTTGGGGTCAACTTGACCAGTGATCATTTTTCGATCGTCAGTTAGTCTGAGGCGCCTTCTGTACATCCGATTTACTCCAGAGGTCGGATTTCGGAAATGGGTCTTCCTGACCCTTAAGGTAAATTCGACCCTAAAAAGAACGAAAGAACTGACGAAAAAGAACAAAACATAAATTGGGTAATTTTTGCCAGTGTAATGGGTCAACAGCTAACCTGACCTATTTGGCCTTGAACTATTAATTATTAGTGTAGCCCATTAAAAAAAATTTAGGGACGAAAACTGAAAATTTCTTTGACGGGCCTGAACAAAAGGACCATTCGAATTTTTTACACTTATTATTTTTAACTTTTACATCAGCCGGAAAAAGTTGTGATATCTACTTCCCCGCCCTCAAATGAGCGAGAAGAGTCGATACGCCCGAGTGGTAGGTACGATGATGTGAGAAGCATGATGCCCGTGCTCCCGTTTTCAATGCTCCCCTTGGCGGCATCGCGAAATGCTTTGTATCAGTGATTGCCGTTATTTATCAAGCCCTGGAACGTCCTGGAACGCTTAAGCATTACTGTGTTATCACTGAGTTCCTAACTAATCACTAGTATACACCCCATACACATACATACACATACCCCCCCCCCGTACTCACACATGACACTACGCCTTCATCTACGTATGTCTGAGTGTTTGAATCATAACGATTTTCCCGAAGAACGCACAGCACGTCTTAACTACGTCCCTGTAAACAAACATTTCGCGATGCCGCCAAGGGGAGCATTGAAAACGGGAGCACGGGCATCATGCTTCTCACATCATCGTACCTACCACTCGGGCGTATCGACTCTTCTCGCTCATTTGAGGGCGGGGAAGTAGATTATCACAACTTTTTCCGGCTGATGTAAAAGGATTTTTGCGAGGCGGGGTGTTTTTTACACGGGGTGTTTTTTGTGGGGTCTGTTATACTACCCCTCACTTAAACTTCCCCTCCCATATACTTCCCCTCACTTACTTTCCCCTCCCATATACTTCCCACTCCGTTATACTTCCCCTCCCATAACTTCCCCCTACGTTTTACTTCCCCTCCGTTATACTTCCTCCTCCTATATAGATACTTCTCTTTAAGGAAGTTTTCGTTGGAAGCTCTTCAAACCAGTACTTTCATTTGTGGGAGGAAAAACCAAAAATTAACAAAAAAAAACGGTAAAAATGCGAATTTTGATATCTCAAAATAAAAAGAAATCCATTTTTAAAATTAAAATCGTATCATTATCATAAACGCTACGAGGGCCCCGAAATTCTGCCTAAAATGATCATTTTTAATCACCTAAAATTCTAAAGAGTACTTTCAGGTGATACGCAGCAGGTGCTCTTATTTTCCCGTTCACTTTTCAAGGTCATCCCCTCCCGTTTAGTACACTATTATTCCTCCAGGCGTCCCTCCGCCGAAGATGTCGGATCGACCAGGATATGCACTAGCAAAGGCGATGAACTGCAAAATCCTTAATAGGAATATGCGATAAAAATACGATACAAAATTATCGAATCATTTTTTTATGACCTTTTGACTCCAGCATTCTCCGCCCCCTATATGACTCTCTTTTAATTTTATTATTATTATTTAAAAAATATAGGATATTGACTTTATGGAAGGAAAATTGAAAGTTCAACGAGATCAGGTGGGGGGTGGGAATAACTCATTTTAACGGGAGTCGCGTTTTGATATAAAGACTCTCCTTAATGAAATCGCCGGGGCTCGGGGGGTGTAGAGGTGACGATTAAATCTTCAAAGTTACCTGCGAGTAATTTTCTTGTTCGAGCCCCTCGCGATTAATCAAGTTAAAACGGCACAACCGATCGCCCGACCCCGGGGAGGAATTCCCAGGCTATTTGGGAAGCTTAAAATAAAAAGTGAAGAATCGTATAAACATTAGAAGCCCGGAAGAGTAAACAGCCCCCGTGGTAAACAGGATTTGTGCCTAAGGTAGGAAACACTCAGGATTCAACGACTCCACGATTCTAAAACTATAAAATATTACGCAGACATAAAAGATCGGCACATTGCGTAAATATCTTCAAAGAGCAATTGCGGCTTTACATTACAACGAAGTAAATTAGGCTTAGGGAGGATAGAAACTCGTTTTTACAGCCGCAACATTTTATACCAGACTTCTCTTTTTTAAAAAAATCAAACCATATGTCCAGAAAAAAAATGAATAGAAAGCTTAAAAAATAGCAAATGTTAAGCCTAGACGTACTTAAACGATAAAATTAAGAAAATGGGTCTTTTAGTTTGAATTTATAAAGGATTATGAATGCAGATGGTGGAGTACTAAGGAGGCGTAGGCGACGGGTATTTTAGTGTCAAATAGGGAGGGGGAGATTGGCAACTATTGCTCTTACTGGAAGGTAACTTATCAACCAGCCGCCTTTGGGACACTTTATCTACATCAAGTTCTTGAACCAGTCTACGGAAAAGCATTCCAAGTTAGAGAAAATTTACAACTTGGAATTAAAGGCCTCACTAATCCCTAAGATAATTTTACCGATTTTTCAGACTCGTTTATAAGGCGGAGGAAAATGCCGAAGGGACAAAATTGAAAGCATGGACGTTAAGGTCGGCTCGTGGATAACAAAATTCGGTACATGTGAGTTTACGATACCGCAACAACGCGCATGCGCAAGTATTAATGTGTTTTAAGTTCCTCCGATTTTTCAAAAATTGATCTTTTAGATTTGCCTAAATTCAAACTAGTTTGATAACAAGAGGGGATAATTTTTTTCCTTTCGGAAGGAGAGCTCCTCTCAAAACAAGCTTTTCTTGCAAGAGGAAAAAATTAACCCCCTCGTGTTATCAAACTGTTAGGTGTACAAAATGAAACTCAGCCACAGGGTAAATTTGAATTTAGTAGATTTTAGCCAAGTTTTGTTTTGTACACCTAGTAGTTCATTTTTTCAAAATTTTGAACATTTTAGGCGTTAAGTCCATCAAAAGTTGACCTTCTCCGTGTAAGAAGGTTATTGAAGTATAACCATTAAGAAGGTTAATTTTTAAAGGCTTGTAAATCGTAAACCGTTACAGATATTGAAAAAATGCACTAAATAAAATCAGTTGGAAATTATTCAATTCTATTTCATTTTTATTCGATTCATTTTTTGTCTAGGACGCACTGTTTTCAAGATAAATTTATTTTTTTTTTAAATTATTTTCCGAAAATGGTGCTTCCTAGAAAAAATAATTAAGTACAAATTTATAGAAAATTAAATTTCCTACAATTTTTATTTATTAGGTGTACAAAATGAAACTCAGCCACAGGGTAAATTTGAATTTTGTAGATTTTAGCCGAGTTTCATTTTGTACACCTAATAGGTACATAGTTTGAATTTAGAAATCTCAATCGTGAATTTTTGAAGAACGCGGGAGCCAAAAGAACATGAAAGCTCGCTAATGCGCGTTCCTCGTGTGTTGTAAACTCGCATGAACCAAAAACTCTTTTGTGCCCGATTCAAAGGGATTGCGAGCCACTATTCTCGCTATCCAGTATCCACCCCACCCTCCTTAATCTCTGATTACGCCGCCAGCAGAGCTTCTTTTGAAGCTACCGAGCTAGCGTATTCCAGGCACCATCTTAACAGGGCTTTTTAAATTTTCCTTTAAAAGTTAGGCAGACTAACATTTGGACGTGTCCAGGCATGTTTCTTTTTTAAAAAGGGATTCTGGAATTTCTAGTTCGAGCAAGCGTCGACGAACGTGTTCAGACAAGTCTCAAAACATTAATTCACTTTTAAAAATATCACTGTGAAGTAAAAGATCTCAGGTTTGCCAATTTAAACCTTTTATTTAAATACTCCAAGATGTAGGTATTGTATGTTAACAACCTTTTTTCTCTTTATGATTTCCCATTATGTAAATGGCAAAACCTTGAAGTTAATTTTGACGTAATCGAAGTTTATGGTTACTTAATTTTTTAAAGGCTACCCATCCCTCTTCTTCGCTTTAAAACTTATCACTGTTTCTTCCCCTAATCATTTTTAAAAACAGGAAAGTATAAAAATATTATTAGGTGTACAAAATGAAACTCGGCTAAAATCAACAAAATTCAAATTTACCCTGTGGCTGAGTTTCATTTTGTACACCTAATAAATAAAAATTGTAGGAAATTTAATTCTCTATAAATTTGTACTTAATTATTTTTTTCTAGGATGCACCATTTTCGGAAAATAATTTTTTTTTTAAATAAATTTATCTTGAAAACAGTGCGTCCTAGAGAAAAATGAATAGAATAAAAATTAAAGAGAATTGAATTTCCAACTGATTTTATTTAGTGCATTTTTTCAATCTGTAACGGTTTACGATTTACAAGCCTTTAAAAATTAACCTTCTTAATGGTTATACTTCAATAACCTTCTTACACGGAGAAGGTCAACTTTTGATGGACTTTAACGCCTAAAATGTTTAAAATTTTGAAAAAAAGAACTACTAGGTGTACAAAATGAAACTCGGCTAAAATCTAGAAAATTCAAATTTACCCTGTGGCTGAGTTTCATTTTGTACCCTAATATAAACAGGAAAGTATAAAAATTTTATAAAATAAATTTATTTATTTTTATAACCGATTTTATCTTTTGAAAAACGACTAATCTAATAGGAAATTATGTTAATTTTGAATAGTAGAAATAGGGAGGGTAGAAAGTTAATTGCTTTTAGAGGAAGTCAAAACAGAAGGGCACGAGTGTGATCAAACGATAACAAAAAAAAAATACCTCATGCCATTCCCGGGTTAATTACCTCTTATCTGATAAAAGGAACAGTTTTTCACCCGAATCCTACCTAACAGATTTTTTCTCAAGTAATAAAAAAGAAAAAAGAACATCCGAATGTTTTTTAACGTTTGAATTATGTATCAGAAAACCTCCGTCTGTTTTAAGAGTAATATTTCTCGTGGGAGGGAGGAAAATTGTGAAATATTTCAAAGCTCGTCAAAAAACCCCCTCGAAAATATTCAATAAGAAAAGAGGAAGAAACATTCAATTTTTAATTTAATGCCAATTGTAAATTGATTGTCTCGTGTTCCATCCGGGCCTTGATCTTTAACAATGATTTGCGACCCGTCTAATCATTTATTAACAACTTTAAATGGAAAAGTCGTTACTAAAGTTTACAGAATATCTTAAGAGTTATTTAAGAAACATAAAAATTTTAATAAGTATTTTTAATAGAGGGATTTTATAAAGCTGAAGAGCTTGGTGTAACTGAAGAATGATTGATACGGAAGTATTAGATTTGTTCCAACCGCAGTTTGAAACTTGTGGAGCATGCGCAGAAAGATTTGGACGTCAAAGACGTTGACTTGAGATTTGACAGACAAACGATTTGAACGACATCAAATGAGACGTCCAAATCTTTCTGCGCATGATCTAAGAGTTTCAAACCAATTTCAAGCTGCGGTTGGAACAAAGCTATTAATAAAAAGTACTAGTCTGGAGTTGCCCCGACGGGAACTTCCTTAAAGAGAAGGAACAATATAGGAAGGGAAGTATAAAGGAGGGGGAAGTATAAGGGATGAGAAATATAAGAAGGGGGACGTTTAAGGAGGGGAAGTAAAATGAAGGGGAAAAACATTTCAAGTGTTTAGAAAATTTTTCCTATGTTTTTCCCCGAAAAACTTACGAAATTATTTTTCCAATTAACTTCCTTAAAGAAGTTATTGCGATACCCTCGACGTCGGGTTTTTGGGGAAGGGTCTTCCAGACCCCGGAGGGTCAAATCGAATATTGATCTTTACCGATCTCAACTTTGTCTGTGGTGCCGGCCGGCCGGCCGTCCGTAGCATTTTTTCCGGCAACACTTTACGGCCACAGTTTTCATCCGATTTTCACCAAATTTTTACACAAATTTCTTTAGCCGGTGAAGAAGAATGTAACGAGGGGGATTTTTGAATTTCGAAAAAATGGCGGAAATATGTCTGTTTGAAATTTTAAAAAATTCGCTGCGGCCGAACCGTTAATCCGATTTTCACCAAATTTTCACCAATTACTCCTTATATTTTTTAAGAATTTTTGGTGCAAAAAAATTGCCACTTTTTAATTACTATTTTTATTAGTAGGGAGAAATTTCGTACTTCTACCCTTTACGAGAGGCACATCCCTAGGCCAAAGAGCCCATTATTTCTACCTCGACACTTAAAAAATTTTTCCAAAAAAAGAACTTAAAATTTTTCAAAAAAAATAAAAAAAGAAAAAAGAAAAAAAGAAAAAAAAACCCGGAAAATTTTTCGAAAAAAAACTTAGAAAATTTTTCGAAACAAAGAACATGGAAAATTTTTCGAAAAAAAAAATGGAAAAAAAAAAGGAAAACCCGGAAAATTTTTCGAAAAAAACTTTGAAAATTTTTCGGAAAAAAAAAAAAAAAAAAAAAAAAAAAAAAAAAAAAAAAAAAAAAAAAAAAAAAAAAAAAAAAAAAAATACTTTCCCTCCCTACTACATCCCCTTCCTTTATACTTTCGTTCCTTATACTTCCCCCTCCATTATACTTCACCCTCTGTTATACTTTCCCCTTCCTTATACTTTCCTCTCCGTTATACTTCCCCCTCCGTTATACTTCCCCTCCGTTATACTTCCTACTCCGTTATACTTCCCCCTCCGTTATACTTCCCCTCCCACATACTTCCCACTCCGTTATACTTCTCCTCCCATATACTTCCCCCTCCTATATAGATACTTCTCTTTAAGGAAGTTCCCGTCGGGCCAGCTCCAGACTAGTACTTTTTTTTTGCAGCGCAGTTTTGAAAATTTTAAATCTCCGCCATTTTTTACGAAATTCAAAAACCGCCCACGGTAATTTCTTGCTCAACTATTTAGGAAGGTTACGTGAAAATTTGGTGAAAATCGGTTGGAAACTGTGGCCGGCCGGCTGGGTGGAACCACAGGCAAGGTATAGATCGGTGTAGATCCATAATCGATTTGATCATCCGGAGTATGGAAGACCCTTAAAACCCGGAGAGTATCACAATAATTTCTTTAAGGAAGTTAAAAAATTAATTGTGTAAACGTTGAAGGTTGGTGTAATATGGGAGTTGGAAAGGTTCAAGTCGGTCTCTTAGTGTGTGGTCCGGTGAGGAATGCTACAGAGGATATACATACCTGTAGCCGAACCAGTCAACTCTCCTTTTTATAGTCATGCAATGCCGAGGCCGGCCGCCTATAACCTATATTGATACACTTTACTTCACCCTCAACGTCCCATCACAAACTGCAAATCTTCTTTTCATCACGGAACGCCCTTTTTAAATTACCTAATAAATCAAACCCTCTTTTATTTATTGAACAAATTTTGATATTTTTAACCTCTTTTTTCTTCTTAATTTTCTGAAATTCAACAGAAAAACCCTTTTGTCAAGATATCCTTTTATGTAGGAAACCTTTTTAAAAGATTGAGTTTCCGTAGAAACATTTTTTTCCCTATACAAAAATATAAATAAATCACTACTTTCAGGTATAAAAAGGACCTCCCAATCTGTACATATGAACACACTTTTATAATTTAACCTGGCGGTTGATAAGGAAACTGGAGGGTTGACAGATGCATTATGGATTAATAAACCCCCATTGTGCCATTTCATCTCCCTTTATGAAAATTCTATAAATAACAAATTTTCAGTCAGAAAAAAAAACACTTTTCTTCATTCTGAAGGATGTAAAATATAAAGAATAATGCCTTCTTTTTACTTAGCGGGAATAAATTAACCAAGTTTTGACCTCGTTATAGGCTTCTTTGGAAACTTCGAAGGTTTAAGTTTTTAACGATTTGTTGGAAATGTTTTTAATAATTAATTCTTTTTTTCGGTGGAGGGTTAAAATACAAAAAATTCTGGAACGCAGTTAGAAAAAGCACTGTTCTTGACCAGTTTAGAAAGTTGTTTCGGCGATAATGCCAAATTCACCCTATTTGGACCCTTTTTTTTAAATATTGCGCCAGACACATTAATCTTGTAATACGTTAGTGCATCGGAATTTTAATTTAATGTCATCTATCCTCACGTTTTATTTATTTTTCAAACTTCTTAAAAAGATGGTGGAACCCAGGAAACTTGGTTTATAACCAATGGTGTTTTAACTTCCTTAAAGAAGTTATTGCGATACCCTCGACACGTCGGGTTTTTGGGGAAGGGTCTTCCAGACCCCGGAGGGTCAAATCGAATATTGATCTTTACCGATCTCAACTTTGTCTGTGGTGCCGGCCGTCCGGCCGTCCGTAGCATTTTTTTCCGGAACACTTTACGGCCACAGTTTTCATCCGATTTTCACCAAATTTTTACACAAATTTCTTTAGCCGGTGAAGAAGAATGTAACGAGGGGGATTTTTGAATTTCGAAAAAATGGCGGAGATATGTCTGTTTGAAATTTTAAAAAATTCGCTGCGGCCGAACCGTTAATCCGATTTTCACCAAATTTTCACCAATTACTCCTTATATTTTTTAAGAATTTTTGGTGCAAAAAAATTGCCACTTTTTAATTACTATTTTTATTAGTAGGGAGAAATTTTGTACTTCTACCCTTTACGAGAGGCACATCCCTAGGCCAAAGAGCCCATTTTTCTACCTCGACACTTGGAAAATTTTTCGAAAAAAAGAACTTAAAATTTTTCAAAAAAAAAAAAAAAAAGAAAAAAGAAAAAAAGAAAAAAAAAAAAAAACCCGGAAAATTTTTCGAAAAAATTTTTTTTTTTTTACAAAAAAACTTAGAAAATTTTTCGAAAAAAAGAACTTAAAAAATTTTTCGAAAAAAAAAGGAAAACCCGGAAAATTTTTCGAAAAAAACTTTGAAAATTTTTTGAAAAAAACTTAAAACATTTTTCAAAAAAAAGAACTTAGAAAATTTTTCGAAAAAAGAACTTAAAAAATTTTTCGAAAAAAAAAAAAAAAAAAAAAAAGCCCGAAAAATTTTTCGAAAAAACTAACTTGGAAAATTCTCCTTTATACTTTCCCTCCATACTACATCCCCTTCCTTATACTTTCGTTCCCTTATACTCCCCCTCCATTATACTTCCCCCTCTGTTATACTTTCCCCTTCCTTATACTTTCCCCTCCGTTATACTTCCCCGTTCGTTATACTTCCCCCTCCGTTATACTTCCCCTCCCATATTATACTTCCTACTCCGTTATACTTCCCCCTCCGTTATACTTCTCCTCCCATATACTTCCCCCTCCTATATAGATACTTCTCTTTAAGGAAGTTCCCGTCGGAAAACTATTTTTTTGAAAAGCTCGTCTCCCGAAGTTTTATCGGAAAACTTGATTCTTGGATAAATCGCATTCTGAAAGAAAAGTTATTGGATTACCCTCCATGTCAGGTTTTGAGAGAGGGTATCTCAGACCACGCAGAGGATTGGCTGACTACTACTATTTTTTACTAGAATAATACTATTTTACTATTTTTGACTACTACTACTATTTTTTCCATTTTTAATCATAAGGCCGGGTGAAAGGTGCCTATGTTTCGTTTTCCCCAAAATAAATAATTTCGGCGCAGTCGGTATGCGGCGCAGTTGGTATCGGTAATGACAGCGGATTAGGGGTACCCTTGGAGTCCCGGCGCAGTTGGCCTTTTTCGGCGCAGTTGGATAGAGCCCGTTTCGTTTTCCCCAAAATAAATAATTTCGGCGCAGTTGGTATCGGTAATGACAGCGGATTAGGGGTACCCTTGGAGTCCCGGCGCTGTTGGCCTTTTTTCGGCGCAGTTGGATAGAGCCCGTTTCGTTTTCCCCAAAATAAATAATTTCGGCGTAGTTGGTATGCGGCGCAGTTGGTATCGGTAATGACAGCGGATTAGGGGTACCCTTGGAGTCCCGGCGCAGTGGCCTTTTTTTCGGCGCAGTTGGATAGAGCCCGTTTCGTTTTCCCCAATATAAATAATTTCGGCGCAGTTGGTATCGGCGCAGTTGGTACCTTGGAGTCCCGGCGCAGTTGGCCTTTTTTTGGCGCAGTTGGATAGAGCCCAGAGGATTAGTGATCTTCAGGGATTATAAGGTTGTCTGTGTCCTTGGATTTTCGCAAAAAAAAAAAAAAAAAAAAAATTTTGGCAAATTTGTTCTATTTTTTTTTAAACTGAATCTCATTTTTCGGAATTTTTCTCGACTTAAATGTCAAGAATCCTTTTTTTTTTTTTTTTTTTTTTTTTTTTGCTTTTCTACGGTTTCTCTGCCGAGTATCCCTATTTAAGAAAATTTTCCTCAAAGAGAATTCATTGTGTTATCCTCCATGTCTAGTTTTGAGGACGGTCTTGAGGGGGAATTTTATTTTTTGATTTTCATAATGAAAATGTCAGTTTTCGTATTTTTTTTTCAAATCAGAATTTTTTAAAGTTCTTTCGTTAAATTAGGATCTTTTTATAAGAGAAATGTGATTGGTGCTTCTGGAGCGAGTAATTGAGCAGATTGGCGCTTTTAGGCTCAACAAATTAAACCCAATTTACTAAAGACTCCGGGGGTTTCGTATAAACGTATGGATGATTTTAAACGGACTTATATACGATGTAATTAACCCCATCACGAAACTCAATTAACACGGTGTTTGTTTAACCCTTGGGAATAAATTATTCCTTTAGTTTGTCTAAATATATGCTCGAGGACGGAAAAAAGAGAAAAAAACAGGATGTCCACAAACCACACTTTTGAACGGAAACCACGTAGTTTTTTTAAAAAGTGTCGGTTGTTCGTGATTTCGAGGTGAAGACGATATTGCGCTAGGAATTAATTGCTTTTCTTCAATGCGAGCCGTTGTGTTAGTGATGCATGACTTCCCCACTTCCCCCTTTCCCTGAAACTAATGAACGGCTATTCATCTTCGGTTTATTTATTTCTATTGTCGAAAAAAATTGACAAAAGATGCTTCTGTTTGCGTTCCCTTCTTGTTAGCTTCCGATTTTTCAAAATTGAACTTCCGGCCTATCATTTTGGATGAAATTATTCCCCTTTAAGAGTTTTTAAGGGTCTTCCAGGCCCGTAGGGTCAATTCGATTATGGATCTATACCGATCTCAATTTTGTCTGTGGTTCCGGCCGGCAGTAGCAATTTTTTCTGGAGAACTTACAGCCACAATTTTCAACTGATTTTCAACAGGTTTTCACCAAATTTATTTTAGTCGGTGAACAAGAAACTATTAGGGCTAAAATGAAACTCGGCTAAAATCTACAAAATTCAAATTTACCCTGTGGCTGAGTTTCACTTTGTACACCTAATAAATAAAAATTGTAGGAAATTTAATTCTCTATAAATTTGCACTTAATTTTTTTTTCTAGGATGCACCATTTTCGGAAAATAATTTTTTTAAATAAATTTATCTTGAAAACAGTGCGTCCTAGAGAAAAAATGAATAGAATAAAAATTAAAGAGAATTAAATTTCCAACTGATTTTATTTAGTGCATTTTTTCAATATCTGTAACGGTTTACGATTTACAAGCCTTTAAAAATTAACCTTCTAATGGTTATACTTCAATAACCTTCTTACACGGAGAAGGTCAACTTGTGATGGACTTTAACGCCTAAAATGTTCATAATTTTGAAAAAATGAACTACTATGTACAAAATAAAACTCGGCTAAAATCTACAAAATTCAAAACCCTGTGGCTGAGTTTCATTTTGTACACCTTAATATTTAGGGCGATTTTTGAATTTCGAAAAAATGGCGGAGATATGTCTATTCGAAAGTTAAAAAATTTCGCTGCGGCCGAACCATTGGTCTATTTTCACCACATTTTCACCAAATTCTCCTTCCATTTTTTTACGAATTTTCGGTGTAAATTTTTTAATTGGAAGAAATTTCATACTTCCCCCTCCTAGTTACTTCTCCCTACCTGATACTTCCCCCTCCTTAGTTTTCCCCTTCGTTATACTTCCCCTCCTATATTGTTCCTTCTCTGGAAGTATTCGTTGGAAGCTTTTCAAAATAGTACTTTTTTATTTAAATATTTATATAAAAAAACTTAGTGAAAGCAGACTGTCTAGGCGGCTTCATTTCGAGGTCATTGGCAAGGTCGTGTCCGTCACAACTTATTTTTTTCACACTTTTTTGGCATGGCGTCTGTCTGGAAAAAGGATTTGGAAAGGTTTTTCCCCAGGTAGTTATGACGTTTTGAAAATTTATGGTTGTGAAAAAAAGAATTTTTAGGCTTTTTTGTGCCCTCCTTTATAAATGGATGGTTCCCAAATGGAAGGAGCATTTAGCACAGAGTTGGTAAGCCTCTCGACATTGACTTTTTAGGACAGCGGCCTGCGGTCTAGGCTCAAGTCATTTAGAAACCCCTTGTAACCACGTCCTGAAACACCAAACTCTACATCTGTGAGGGTTTTCCCGACTAAAAAAAGAAACTTTTTAGTCGATTACCATTTTCAACATTCAGTAACTCCGCATCAATCTGACAAACGGTGTTTGATTATTGAAACGCAATCGAATCGGGAAGTCGGGATTTCCATCCGAGTTAATGAACAGTTTTCCCGCATTATCAATTCAAATAGGTTATAACAGTGAATTTCACGCTCTTTTACAATTTCTAGTTTTCATACGGTAAATTTCGCTTATTTTTGTGGGTTTTACCCTATTCGTTATATCGCATATTTTCTGGCAAGGCCTCAAAATCCCAGGTTATCCAACCTTTAAATCCGATGATTTCTGTTAACGCTATAAGCGTTTCAATCAACTCATCGGCCCGTCACAGTTCGCGTTTCCCCAACCTTAAATTACAAGATTGGGCTAAATTACGATTGACACGAAACCTCCTTGGAGATATAAACAAATTTTAGAAGAACACGCGCTTTTTATGTGAGAATTAATTAGTTTTATTATTTTTTTTATAACGAATAAATAAAACGGAACGATTAGAGGTCCCCTAATTGACATTTGATTGTTATCAGATACGTGACAGTTTTCGCTCTAGCCGACTTTAATATTCAAACCACGATAAAACTTTCCAACGCCTCATTTGCAAGGACGAAAAAAAATCAAAAAATCGAAGGTCTCCTCAACAAGTAGTTTCTTATCTTAAACTCCTTCAATCGCCTTCAAATTTTGCCCAGTTCTTACTTATTGTCAGAGCAGTAACAAATAAAATTTCAAAATAATCGGCCTTCATGAACAAGAGATATTATTAGGTGTACAAAATGAAACTCAGCCACAGGGTAAATTTGAATTTTGTAGATTTTAGCCGAGTTTCATTTTGTACACCTAGTAGTTCATTTTTTCAAAATTTTGAACATTTTAGGCGTTAAAGTCCATCAAAAGTTGACCTTCTCCGTGTAAGAAGGTTATTGAAGTACAACCATTAAGAAGGTTAATTTTTAAAGGCTTGTAAATCGTAAACCGTTACAGATATTGAAAAAATGCACTAAATAAAATCTGTTGGAAATTTAATTCTCTTTAATTTTTTTCTATTCATTTTTTCTCTAGGACGCACTGTTTTCAAGATAAATTTATTTTTAAAAAAATTATTTTCCGAAAATGGTGCATCCTAGAAAAAAATAATTAAGTACAAATTTATAGAGAATTAAATTTCCTACAATTTTTATTTATTAGGTGTACAAAATGAAACTCAGCCACAGGGTAAATTTGAATTTTGTAGATTTTAGCCGAGTTTCATTTGTACACCTAATAACTTCAAAGAATGAATTTTAACATCCTCGTTATTGTGACACCCCGTAAGGAAAACTGATTAGTGATCTTTTTCGATCATGAGGTTGTCTGGGGTGCCGACCGTCGCATTCTTTGGGGGCCAGCTGGTCAGACCAGTGCTTTTTTGGAAGAAAATTTTGATTGTTTCAAGGGAGTCTTAACTGTCAAAAATACCGGGGAAGTAGCGGACATTAGTATGCATGGTGGAGTCTCACGCGATAACTGTTTATTATGGGTTTTAATTGTATATTATGTATATAGTTAACTGTTAATAAATTAGTTCAGTTCTCCTTTAAAAAAGTAGGTTCCAAAATTGTTAAAGATGGGAAAATGTTGGGGGATTTCTTTTTTCGTATTAGACAAAATAAAGAAAAAGAACGTTACTTCGAAAACGGGTACCCTACTTTATTATTTTTCTTATCAACCTATCAAAATAATCCAGGAATAAAACAAAAAAGAACGTTTTGACCCGGAATAAACCCTGTGGGTTTATAGGGGGGTGGATTTCGGTTAAGAAAATGTCCCGAGCGTTTGATACGCTATAGTGCAAAAAAAATGAGAAAAAGAAAATACAAAAGGAAGGGCTAAAGTACAATAATGTATTCCCCGTCCCAAGGTTTCCGGTGGACATATTTCCGCTCGGCCCTCATGGTCAACAAGAATTGTACATCAACCTCGGATTTTAATTTTTTTTTTTTTTTCATCTCCCCTATAAACGATTATAGCTTTCTTCCGTCGTTTCTAATAAATCAATTTGAGACGTCTATAAATTAAGGGCAGGATATTACCTAATTTTTTTGGGGTCGCTACCCACATTTAATTTATAAGAATTATTTCTCATTTTATTTTTCAAATCGCCATTTTACGTGTAATCTGGTTGGAAAAGCCAACTGTGATGAATCCTAGGATTTAACGCGGTTTTACCAATGTAAATCCATAAGTGAAAAAAGTAAAACCAAGCGATAAATCAGAGAAAAAAAAGTTTTATTCCTCTTTTCTTTATGCGGGAGTAAAAAGTGACAAATGTTTCATTTTGGTTCAAAATGTTTCTCATTAGGGGCGAATCAAGACAGAATGTTGAATTGCGAAAAATTTTTTTTCCTCTCACAAATTGGTTCGGAAAAACGTGTCGGGGAAAAACAGATTATCAGGTTCTTCTTTTTTTTCGGCATTGAAAAGGACAGCACTTTCTTCTGAAAAGGAGACTTTTATTTAGGTTGCCTGGTGACAATTTTCCTTTTGTTTTATGTAGATGAATTTTTAAGTTAAAAAGTTGAACCCTCCATGTTGGGTTTTTAGGGAAGGGTCTTCCAGAATCCCTAGGGTCAATTAGATTAAGGGTCTATACCGATCTCAACTTTGTCTGTGGTTCCGGCCGGCCGTAGCATTTTTTTCTGGAACACTTTACGGCCACAGTTTTCTACCGATTTTCATTTAACGGAGGAAAAGTTTTGTTTTTCGAAAATATTTTCAAGTTTTCTTTTTTTCGAAAAATTTTCCAGGTATCAAGGTAGAAATAATGGGCTCTTTGGCCTAGGGATGTGCCTCTCGTAATGGGTAGAAGTATGAAATTTCTCCCTACTAAATAAAATGATAATTAAAAAGTGTCAATTTTTTTACTTCGAAAATCAACATTCCAAAATCGCCCTAGTTACATTCTTGTTCTCCGACTAAGGAAGATTTTGTGAAAATTTCGTGAAAATCGGTTCAAAACTGTGGCTGTGAAGTGTTCCTGAAAAATGCTAAATGACGGCGGAACGGACGGCCGGCCGGAACGCAGACTTTGAGATCGGTAAAGATCAATAATCGATTTGACCCTCCGGGGTCTAGAAGACCCCTAGAAGCCATGGCTATCGAATTCGCCTTGTTCCTAAGGGGTCTGTAAGACCCTGTAAAAACCTTCTGTCGATGGTATCATTCCTTTTGGGAAAGCTATAGGTTCCGCTCATTCCTCAGAGGAAGAAGTTGAAGTTGCTGACAGTAATGCAGACTCGCATAAAACGGGGCCCAGTTTTTTGTGGTTTTTGTTTATTGATTCCGTGCTCCCAAGGCCTAGGTCAAGGAAGATTGCGCCATCGTTTGCGTCTTTGGAACCTAACGGGTTTGAGAGATGAAAACGGAAAGTGTTTGAAGCAGGTGTGGGACTAACTAGAAAAGGCCTTTTGGGTCCGTTCCAATGCAACTCGGTTGTTCAACTCACGTCTCGTGCCAACCCCAGGATTCAGAAGCCCACCGAGAAAATTATGCCGCGCGACGTTTGAAAATAAAAGATGCTCCACCCTCCAAGTTGACTTTCGCGATAAAATAGGATTAATTTCGTATCCCAAAAAATTTTTTTAGGTCTCTTCTGAACGCAAATCCGTCGTCGGCTCTCATCCTATTAATATGCAAACGTCCTAATCCCTTTAGCTTTACTATAATCCTTATATTTCCATAATAAACAACCCTTACTTTTTCTTAAGGCTAAACGACCCATTTATACTTTTTTACTACCCAAAAAATTATTTGATAAAAAAAAAAAGAAATAGCACGAGGATATAAAAGGGATTATTTTATGCCGTTTATTGTCCATAAACCGTTAATATGGACATTGTTTTCTTTCAAGTGGAAAACCAGATGTTTTTGAAGGCCCTTGGTTATGTCTACCCCATGAAGTCTCGGCGAAGCCTTTTTAGATCGATCACCTGCCCGTGACTCACACTTATGGCCCTCCGGAGACCGCTAATTCGACGTTCACGCCAACATAGCATTTGCAGGCTCTCGATTATTTCGGGTTTTTACCAGGTGACGGGACATTTTTCCTGTCCAATTATTCGCCATTATCGACATCCAATACCCTTAAAAGCTTTATCGTATTATCCAATTTTTCCGTAGATCAAGGGGTTTAAAAAAAAAAGAGTTACGATTAGCTCAGGGTTTTTACGACTCGAGATTAGTGGCGTTCCCAGACAAAGAAGGTGCACTAAAATCTTCGCAGCTCATGAATTATTCAGTCTAGGAGAAGGATGACGTCATGTCACAGCCGAGAACCATACGTGGGATTTAAAGAGTTGAAAATTATCCCTCGAGATAAAAGTGTATAAAGGAATTTCCGATAAGGGATGCACCGCATTTAAAACAAAGGGAATCAATTAACATCTTTTGGCTATCGCTTTTAACTTCCTTAAAGAAGTTATCGTTATTTTTATCCTGTTACATTTTGAAGCCTCCAAAGATTATAAAATTTAAATGCCGATATTGTCTGAATGTCTAATTTAGAGGATAAACGGGTTGAAATATTTGAAAGTGAGGACGCTCGCTAAGGATCTTTCCTCATGAGGGTCAACCCAGTGCATTCACACCGTAACTTATTCTTTAGGATTTTATTAAAAGAAACAATATTTATCTAAACGTGGGAAGAGGAACAAGAATCATTTTTCTTGTTTTTCGATAGCAGGTAGTCGGACAAGTTTTTTTTTTCAAACAAACATTTCCTTCGGACCTACGATCCGCAAAGACCTCGTTTATAATGAAAGCTCTTTCAGTGACAATCGACTTCAAGTGCCCCCGGAGGTAGTAAATATGAGGACCCTTCACCTACCTCTCGAGCCGGTCCCCATTGACAGTTATTTGGTACAAATAACCTACTTAGGGCTTTTTTTAAAAAAGGGGGACCTTATAAATGAACAGGTACGTTTCAAAATGTGGGAAATTTCGTTCGTCTGAGGCGAAAATCGATAGCTGGGGTTCCATTTTCATACTCATTATCATTTCAGTTGATGCGGCGTTACCGACGTGCTCGTGAATTTACCAGTAGGCGGGGGATATTTTAAAGCGGCATAAAGATTAACCGTATCGAAGATGATTCATTCCATTCATGTTGGGACCTCTCCTCAGGTACGCCTCTCCCAAGATTTATCGTTCAAATTAAAACTTGTAAAGTGACCCATTGCGAATAAATGAAATAAAACCCAATTAAAAAACTAGTTTGAAGAGCTTCCAACGAAAACTTCCTTAAAGAGAAGGAACAATATAGGAGGGGGAAGTATAACGGAGGGGGAAGTATAATGGAGGGAAGTTCAAGGAGGGGGAAGTACAAAAGGAGGGGAAGAATAATTTCAAGCATAAATGCATTGCTGCAGTTTTCTTTTTTTTTTTTTCACGGTAAAAATAATGAACTTTCTGGCCAAAAGAGCCTCTTTCGCAAAGGGTGGAAGTATCAAATTTCTCCCTACTAAAAAACCGAAAAAAATTGGTGAAAACCGGACCAACGGTTCGGCGCAGCGCAGTTTTTAAAATTTCAAACAGACATATCTCCGCCATTTTTTCGAAATTCAAAAATCGCCCTCTTTACTTTCTTGTTCACCGACAAAGAAAATTTGGTAAATATCGGTTAAAAACTGTGGCCGTAAAGTTTTCGGAAAAAATGCTACTGCCGGCCGGAACCACAGACAAAGTTGAGATCCATATTCGAATTCTGCGGGGTCTGGAAGACCCTTCCCCAAAAACTCGACGTGGAGGGTATCACAATAAACTTCTTTATGGAACTTCAAAACGTTTCGTCGACGGAAATTTATGCGAATAAACCGATGGTGGGCGTTTTGTCGGAAACGAGTAGGCTGAACTCTTTCGAGCGTAGCCTTTGCTTTTGAAAAAACAATGAAAAAAAGTATTGTCCTTGATCTTAATTGAGTCGGCATCTCAAGAGGGTATTTTTGTATAAACTTATCGCGAATGCACTCAATTTTCAACTACTGACCATTTTCAAATCAGACTGTAGGAAAACTACTCAGCAAAGTTCGTAACTCTAAAAACATAAAATCAGGTTGTCCATAAAATAAACTAGAGATTTCGCATCCTGGAATTTCATTATCTAATCCTCTAACCTTGCAAAGCATAAAAAAAATGAAACGTTGTAATTTCAGTTTATAATTTTTTTTCCTCTAAAATAAAGCCCGTTAAAAATTTTATGAGGTCGGGGTGAACATTACTCGTACCTCAATTAACTTTTTTTAAACCACAGGTGGAGAACGTACGTTTAACCTTTGTTTTAACAAGCTAATGAATTTCTAAGATGCAAGGATTTTCGTATAGACCCGTTTTTTCCGCTGCATTAAAACTAGTTTTACAGGGTGAGTGGGCTGTCGCGTAGGCCGACGTTGACAAACACCCGTTATATCGATAACCCTTCGGATTTTTAAATTTCGCCTTCTGCGAAGTGGAAGCCGGCCTGGGGAACCTCGGGTGATTTATATGAAAATTTATTTCTGTATATAAATCCGAAGGTATGTGCTAAAAGAAAAGGCCTAATGAAACAGGTTGGCAGGTTTAAATGTAAAGATTTACTGTATAAATAAAGTGGGCGGAGGGAGGAAACACCCTATTAATCCAATTTAATAGCGACCATCTGCTATATTGGAATTTCCTTGATTTTTTCTGGGAAATTCTTACGATTTTTTCACTTTCGATGGCTTTTATAAAATTAAGTCCCTCGTGAAAATAAACCCGGATCACGTTTTCTAAAAGAGTCGTTCAAGTTAATCTTTTTCCCTTGTACATTCCGCAAAAGAGTCGGAGATAGTGAAAAAGTCCACCCTTTTTTGCCACATATAAACAGGGATTTATGCAAATGAGAGGAAGAGCTTGAAAAAAAAAAGCATTTGTCCGACTGATTTAAATTAGCATGGAATATGTCGCGCGGAAATCGCAGTCGAACTAATTACCTTTCATTAATTCTAACCAAAAAGAAGTCTCTTTTTTTAAAAAACCAAAAGTACCAATCAAATGTTGAGTAATAATTCTAATTTGCTTATAAGTCTTAAGTGCTTAATCTTAAATAAACGTTAAGGCCTAAAAAAATCGACCATTTTAAACAAGTCCTTTTTAACTTCCTTAAAGAAGTTATTTTTTGCCCTCCTTATCTCTAGCTTAGGCCGTCAATTTTCAACCGGTTTTCACAAAATTTTCACACAATCTTTCCAAACAGCGAGAAATTCTAGAGAGCCATTTTTGAGTTTCGAAAAATGGAGAAATGTACAGTGGGGTGGCACCAAAAAATTAAGTTGAAAAAAACTTAAAATTCGCCCTCCTTAAGCCAACATTAGGAAAGCCAAAAGCTACTAGTAGATAGATAATCATATGCTTTGTCAAATTAAGGATATTATGTCAAATATCACGGTAATTTCTGAAAATTGACATCGGCTGATTCGACCTCATTTTTGACTAATTGTTTCATTCATACAGAGTGGTTTATAAATCATTAATCACCCTTTTATTTTCAACTTCCTCAAAGAGAAATTATAGCATTCCTCTCCCTGTCTTCCAGACCCAGAAAATTGAACAGGGAGCAGAGAAGGTCGACAGTGGTTCATTCGGATATTATCAGTCCTAATCACTGACCCACGGAGGCACAGTATCTCCCAGACCATCCCCAACATGAGTGTGTTAACAAAAACTGACTTCCTAAAAAGACTGAAAAATAGAGAACGTCGTTTTGGCCCTAAAAGGGTCTCTAAGACCCATTACAGAAAACCGGGATTGTAGGGATTACAGTAACCGAGGATCTTCCACGGGAAGGAAAGGATTTCGTATCCTTCAAGCCTCTTTTGTATAAAAGACAATTCACTTAAGTCTGCTCTGATTATTCAGAATTTCGCCCCAGAGGACTGTCCGCCTTAATCTCGCCTTAGGGACCCGAAAATCTCAGTTCAAAATTATTAAATAAAATACAAATCTGGAGCTCTCATTTTGAAGTTAGGAAGATTCGGGGTGGTGAAAATCGGAACTTGCAGCCGTGAAGGACGGACGGAGGGCCCGAATAACAGAAAACCTCATTATTGGTAAAAATCAGTTTTCCGAAAAACGTTCCAGGAGTCACAATTCCTTATTGAGAAAGATAAAAAGTTAAAAATACTTGACTACGTTGATCAATCACGGGCGGATGTAACCTCTAATCATCCTAATTATCGAACTTGCGGTCTGAAAATGGATTCCTCGCAAAATTGATTATTCTCCCCCTCAAATTTATAAACAGTGTCACAATCGACACGTTAATTATCTTATTATCATACATATGCGTATAATCCTGAGTGGTTTTAACTATTTTCTTCAACGGTGACAACTTAATCGCGTAGATAAGCGGCCAGGAAGGATGTCGTATAAAATAATCCCCCTTTTATACAAATAACCATTTACGGAGCTTGTTGCTCTGAGACCTGTTTATATAATTTATATAAAAGAGAATATAATATTAACAACTTATCTCTTGTATCAAAATTGTCGATAAATTTCTACTTTATTATCCTCGATTCAAGAATGCACGTAGCCTATAAAAGTTTATTGTCTCGTTGTAAATTCGCGTAGACACGACAAAATATAATCACTCCCTTATTTGGTTTTCATTGATTTTAATCATGTTTAAATTGAAAAAATCTCTGTCATTTGAGATGTTTCAAGTTTATTTTTAATCCTCCGGACAGTTCGTGTTCCGAGTGAAGTAATCCTTCTTAACTCTTTTGTTTGGTTTTATTATCCGTCGCTTATCTAAAATTTTTAGTACTCTTCACGCCCTTTAAGCGACAAAAAAAGCTCTAAGACGTCATTTATCACTCGAAATTTCTCTAGTTAAAACCCAGGGAGCCCCGAAAATCAATTCGTGCATGTTGAAAAATGCCAAGTCCCGCGAACGGGTTCAAAGGGCTTTATCGGAAGTTTTGATCAAAGTCGCCGCCTTTTGAAAGGTCTCTTTTCAAGTGTGGACACTTTTTTTGTGTGTTAAATATTCAAAAAAAGGGGGCCAACGCTTTTCCCTTTTACATCCCCTATATTGAGCGTCCGCGTTAAAAATAAACTCACACAATCCTTAAAAACTAAATTTCAAGCACTAAACTGGGGCTGGCCTGAAGGAAACTCCCTAGGAATAGCGGAATTTAAATTTTTTCGCCCCTACGTTTGAAAAAAAAAATTCAGTACCGAGGTAGAAAGTACTGGTCTGGAGTTGGCCACGACCGGAACTTCCTTAAAGAGAAAGAGCAATAAAGGAGGGGAAGTATAAGGGGGAGTATAAGGGGGGGAGTACAATGAAGGGGAAGAATCAAGTATTTAGACAAATTAATTTTTCTGAAAAATTTTCAAAGTTATTTTGCATATTTTTGTGTCAAAAAACTTTTGAAAAAAAAATTTTTTTTTTTTTTCAAAAATTTCAAAAGGAGAAGAAGAATTTTCAAGAATTTCAAAAGTATCAAGGTAGAAATAATGGGCTTTCTGCCAAAGCAATGACCCTCTCGCAAACGGTGGAAGTATGAAATTTCTCCCTACTATAAAACAAAAAAATAATTTTTATTACACCAAAAATTCGTAAAAAATATAAGGAGTATTTGGTGAACTACCCTGAAAAACTCTTCCCCGAAAACCCGACGTGGAGGGTATCACAATAACTAAGTTAAAAATGCAATCCTTCAAATTATAGGGAGTATTAGGTGAAAATTGAAGATCAGAGCAATAGTACGGCCGTAGCGCATTAAACTAAACTACCAAATCGCGAATTTCGAAAAATCAAGATAACAAAAGATTTTGTGAAGATCGGATGAAAATTGCGCCGTAAAGTGGCATCATAGACAACCACATGGTAAAGCAATAACTTCGTGAAAGTAAAAATGTCTTAAGTTTTTTTTTTAGTTCGGAAATTCTCCTCCGACGCGCACAAAACGATTTCAAGGGATGCAACTTTTTTTTTCCTCTCCCTCCCGTCGACTTCTTTTCTTTTTCTTTCCGCTCTCCTTCGACTAGATCGAATTTTAAACGCGCGCGGACACGGTTCCCCCTTTGTTCACCGTCGGCGGGCCGACGATGTTTAATTAATCCGCGATACCTTTACAAGGTCGACCGGTGGCATTTCACCGTTCGATATTTCGCAGCATTAATCAAAACCTTGCTTTTTTTGTTCCTCCTCCCCCATGTCACAAAAATATTGAATCCGTCAAAATACCGACGTTTACATTTTGTTTATTCTATGTCATCTTTTCAGACATTGATTGAGAGGTGCGGTAAATTAAACCCGATGAAAAGGCGAGTTTTGATTACCATTGATACCCTTTAATTGCCTCTAAGAAGTGCTAGAAAGATATAGAAGCCGAAAAAGATGCGAGAAAAAACTTGTCACAGTTGTAACTTTAGGTCAGTTATCATTTTGGGACATTGGCAAAGCTAAAATTACCAACTGTATCTCCCATGAGCTTTTAATCTGTCATGTCATTTTAACCACTCCATATTCAGCAAATGTTGGCGTTTTCCTTTTATTCACCTATCTTGAAATGCAATATAAAAAATTTTTTATCACAAGTGCGCGAGGAATTTGCAATAAACGTCACTTGGGTTGTTAAGATTGCGGTTGGACTCGAATGACCTCAGATATCTTCGAGAGGCACAGCTGATCCTCCTGCACTACAATCCCACACTCGAAGTCGTCAAACAAGATTTCAATAAGTTTTTTAAAATAAAAGGTTCAGTGAATATTTTTTTTAATTTTGCAAAAGGGACTGCGGATTTATAATCTAGATTTATACGAAAAGAATTAATTAAAAGGTGTGATAAGAATGTTTTACCTTTGACTGGCACATCCGGGACTTGTACAGAAATATTCTTCAAATTGAAAATTTGTTTGATGTCATGACAGTTGGCATCTGAATGGAATGATGTTGAAATAGTCGCCGGTGCGACAATCGTGCACAAAACGGACACAATAACAGCACAAAAAAACCACCTCATTTCTTCTCGGTTATTTTAGAAAAAGGGAAAAATAAAAAAATTGAGAAAGGGACGGGGAGAAAGAAAAGACACGATGGGAACGCAACGAAAAACGGTCCCGCTGCGAACGTGCTTCACGGCTGGTGTCGGCCGTATGACTGGACTGGTTAGCGACCGGTTGAAGCCGGAGTGTCACCCTCTTGCCTCAAATTGGTATGGCGTTACGTGCGAGAGGCCGATAGAGGTCAGGTAGATCGCCCGCTCTATCTTTAATCTGTGGGAGTCTCGAGTTCCGAAAGGTACCCTTCGTAACCACCCGCGAAAGTAGCGACTACAGCACCATCTATTGATAAACCACAGAGTCTAGAGTCGACATAATCAAATTTTTAACTTCCTTAAAAAAGTTATTGTGATACCCTCCACGTTGGGTTTTTGGTGGGTCTTCCAGACCCCGGAGGTTCAAATCGAATATTGATCTTTACCGATCTCAACTTTGTCAGTGGTGCCAACCGTAGCATTTTTTCCGGAACACTTATGGCCACAGTTTTCAACCTATTTCATCAGATTTTCACCCAATTTTTTTCAGTCGGTGAACAAGACACTTACGAGGGCGATTTTTGAATTTCGAAAAAATGTCGGAGATATGTCTGTTTAAAATTATTAAAAATTCCCTGCAGCCTGGTCCGATTTTCACCAAATTTTCATTAATTACTCCTTATATATTTTACGAATTTTTTGTGTAAAAAAATTGACTTTTTTTTACATTACTTATCGTTATCATTTTAGTAGGGGGAAATTTCATACTTCCACTCCTTACGAGAGGGACCTCTCTTGGGGAAAAATCTATTTCTATCTTGATACTTAAAAAAATTTTCGAAGCGCAGATTTAAAAAACAAAACTAGGAAAATTAAAAAAAAAAAAAAAAACTTGGATTGGTTATACTTCCCCTACCTTATACTTCCCCCTCCTATATTGTTACTTCTCTTAAAGGAAGTTCCCGTCGGGGCCAGCTCCAAACTAGTACATACTTTGAAATTTTTGACGTTTAAAAGTTTGGGAAAAATTTCAAATAATTCTCAAACCTGCGTATTTAGATGCTAAGCAATTTACCAAAAAATTAGCACTGTAATATCATTAGTTCTCGAGATAATAAGGTTTTTATAAAAAAAAATCAACCCGTTTTTCTCAAAAACTGTTCTGTTTTTGATCTGAAGTCAGTTCTTGCTGAGACATCTTCAGGAATTTATCAGTCACAATCCCGGCCTTATCCCGCTATAGCCTTTCGAATAAAAAAAATATTTTCAATTAATTCTATTCAATATAAGGAGTATTTGGAGAAGATTAGACCCAATGGCCCAATGGAATCGAACCAATCTTTAGGCAGACGGATCTCCGCCAATTATGCAAATTTTGAAAAATCTATGACGTTTTCAAGATAACAAAAGGAAGATTCATCGAAGTGTTCCGGGGAAAAAAACTGGAGACAAACGGCCAGCACCACAGACAACCTAATGATCGATAAAAGACCACTTTCCCGTAGAAGACTCTCTCTCTACAACCAGGGTAATCCAATAACTTTTCTTTGAGACAATCAAAAAACTTTTCAGCAAGAAAATTGTGTTAAAAAAGAGGATTTTAGCAAGGGAAATCCGAAAAGTTGAGTTCATGTGGGAAAATAAAATCAAAATGGGGGTTTTTAGTGAAAAAATCTAAAGACACAGATATATCATAATTGGTAAAGATCACTTATCAAAATTCCACTGCAAGCTTTGAAAGACACTCTTCTTTCATAAAGCGACCATGGAGGGTAATACAGTAAGTAAGTAACTTTAAGAAGACAAAGAAAGAAGGAGGGAGCATACAGGGACGTTTAGCTTCCCAAAGGAAAGTTATTAACTTCCTTAAAGAAGTTATTGCGATACCCTCGACGTCGGGTTTTTGGGAAAGGGTCTTCCAGACCCCGGAGGGTCAAATCGAATATTGATCTTTACCGATCTCAACATTGTCTGTGGTTCCGACCGTCCGTAGCTTTTTTTTTCCGGAACACTTTACGGCCACAGTTTTCATCCGATTTTCACCAAATTTTCACACAAATTTCTTTAGCCGGTGAAGAAGAATGTAACGAGGGCGATTTTTAAATTTCGAAAAATGGCGGAGATATGTCTGTTTGAAATTTTAAAAAATTCGCTGCGGCTGAACCGTTAATCCGATTTTCACCAAAAATTGGTGAATTATAATATTGAATTATAACATATGGTAAATAGTAATTATTACTCCTTATATTTTTTAAGAATTTTTGGTGTAAAAAAATTGCCACTTTTTAATTATCATTTTTTTAGTAGGGAGAAATTTTATACTTCTACCCATTACGAGAGGCACATCCGTAGGCCAAAGAGCCCATTATTTCTACCTTGGCACTTAGAAAAATTTTCGAAAAAAAAGAACTTAGAAAATTTTTCAAAAAAAAAAAAAAGAAAAACCCGGAAAATTTTTCGAAAAAAAAAACTCGGAAAATTTTTGGGGAAAAAACAAAACTCAGACAATTTTTCAAAAATAAACTTAGAAAATTTTTCGAAAAAACAAACTTGGAAAATTCTCCTTTATACTTTCCCTCCCTTATACATCCCCTTCCGTTATACTTTCGTTCCCTTATACTTCCCCCTCCGTTATACTTCACCCTCTGTTATACTACCCCCACTTAAACTTCCCCCTCCCATATACTTCCTCTCACTTATCCTTCGCCCTCCCATATACTTCCCACTCCGTTATGCTTCCCCTCCCATAACTTCCCCTACGTTTCACTTCCCCTCCATTATACTTCCCCCTCCTATATAGATACTTTCTCTTTAAGGAAGTTTTCGTTGGAAGCTCTTCAAACCAGTACTTGTAATATCCTCAAAGGGCGGTTTTCGGTAATGGGTCTCCTTTCGACCCTAAGTGATCTTGACGACCTTTTTCCAAAAACCATCTACAAAGGGTACAAAAATAACTCTCTTCAGATGAATGTTTGCATGAATATAAAGGCCAATTAATGTGTTTATTTTATGATGTTTGTCAAAAAGCAAAAGACCGAAATTATTTTAGATTTATAAAACTAAAAAGAATATTTTCAATACGAAGCTTATATTTAGTTGTTTGCATTATTTATTTTTTTAAAGAAGCGATAAAACAATATAAATGTACTTACTCCGAAGTTTCACAGCTTTCCTCTTTGAAACTATTCTACAAGCGAGCACCGACTTGTTCTTTTGGCGGGAAACTCAATGAATCGTGAGAACGAACATCAAAAAAACTATTTACCTAAAAGACCATTTGAAAATACTATTTTAAAAATATTATCTTCGTATATTTAAATTATGTTTAGGCTAAAGAAACAGTATTATTTGTAAAATTTAAAATCAATACTTTGATTTCTGATCAAGTTTTTAAAGCTGGCGTCTGATTTAGTCACCATTGAACTCACTAGTCCACATGCCCAACCTTTCCAGCGCTCGTCGCCGTCAGAATGGGTGAGTTTTATTTTATTTATCCGTTTTCATCGTTAATATCTTACATTTATTTCCGATAATTTGTCTATATTTACGTTTTAAAATTATATTTCTTTCATAATTTACCGGGTTTTAAACTTTTGTTTAAAAAAAAACTAAAATTATGGAACTTTGTTTTGATGTGGTGTTAACCTCGTCGGCTTTTGCTATGATGTATTTTATACCTTACCTACTCGTAAATACTTTGAACGAAGTTTTAAACTCTGAGCAAGCCTTTTATTGCTATTTTAAAGATAAAAAGTGGATTTTTGTTATTATGGACGGTACTTTACACATGGTCTCTGTTTAGGTATCTCGCGTGATCATTGGCACAAGAGGAGGAAGACCGGAGGTAAAAGGAAACCCATCCGGAAGAAGAGGAAATACGAGTTAGGCCGACCAGCCGCCAACACTAAGGTAAGAAAAAAACATAAATTTAGTTTTAAGTACTTAAAACTTTCTAGGGAACCATGTGTTTTCTTCCCAAGCTTTTGATTTCTTAGTTTCTCATGAATTCCTGATATTTATCATGAAAACCATTCAAAATTCCTTGAAATTAGGGCACTTTTAGCCAATTTATTGTGAAAAACACCTAGAAATATTGTTCATATGGTTATTTTGACTCGTGATCCTGAAGCTTGGTGAACATTGTATTCTGTCTTGTCCTTCTAAAGATTAACGCCTGATTAACTTTGAAATCTAGGAGATCTCAAAATCTGGAGAGAGAAAAAAAAAAAGATTCCCTTTTCCTGTTTCGTCGTTGGTCTTGTCCTTCTAAAGATTAACGCCTGATTATCTTTGAAATCTAGGAGATCTCAAAATCTGGAGAGAGAAAAAAAAATGATTCCCTTTTCCTATTTCGTCGTTGGTCTTGCCCTTCTAAAGATTAACGCCTGATTAACTTTGAAATCTAGGAGATCTCAAAATCTGGAGAGAGAAAAAAAATCATTCCCTTTTCCTATTTCGTCGTTGGTCTTGTCCATCTAAAGATTAACGCCTGATTAACTTTGAAATCTAGGAGATCTCAAAATCTGGAGAGAGAAAAAAAATCATTCCCTTTTCCTATTTCGTCGTTGGTCTTGTCCATCTAAAGATTAACGCCTGATTAAATTTGAAATCTAGGAGATCTCAAAATCTGGAGAGAAAAAAAATGATTCCCTCTTCCTATTTCGTCGTTAAAGGTGCAACATGTGCTATCTGCCTTATGGCTACTTTTACAAGAGACAAAAAACATAATCGTAGTAATCAGATTTAAGACGTCGCTATCATTTTTGGCGGTTGAACTGCTTTCTAATGGTTCCAAAACTAAGTTAACTGTCTGAGGTTTTGCTTTGTATACTTAATCAATTGCCCAAAATGCGAGTTTGCACTTGTATCTTCAACGAAGATGGGCTTCTTCGTCTAGCACAGTGTTTCTCAATCTTTTTGAAAAGCCTGCGCCCCCCTAAGAGGTAGTAAATACTTACTGCCGCGGTTAAGTTTTTGCCCTTTACTTAACGGGCCGGATAAATTTTTTAACGGACGGTTAAGGTTTTACCCTTTACTAAATGGGCCAGTTGAATTTTTGCCCTTTACTTAACGGGCCAGTTAACTTTTTGACCTTTACTTAACAGGCCGATTAAATTTAAGTTTTTACCTTTTACTTAACGGGCCGGTAAAATTTTTGCCCTTTACTTAACGGCGGTTTTAGTTTTTCCCTTTACTTAATGGGCCGGTTAAATTTTTTAAAAGGCGGTTAAGTTTGTGCCCTTTACTTTTCGGGCGGCAATAAAAATTAAATAAAAAAAAAAGGCTCACGCTAACGCCTCCATGGCTGGCCACTTAGCCATTTCCCTCCTATCACCCAAATTTTGCATAACGCCCCACAGTAACTTCTCAGCGCCCCCCGTTGAGAATCACTGGTCTAGCAGCTGAGAAAAACCCCTTTAATTTGAGTTTTTGTCCAATTTTTTCTAAATTAATTATTTCTTTCTGCGATATTTTATTTTGAAATTTATTTTTGCAGATCGGAGTAAAGAGAGTTCATCCAGTCAGGACTCGTGGAGGTAACAAAAAATACCGTGCCCTTCGTTTAGACTATGGAAATTTCTCCTGGGGATCCGAAGGTAATTTTTTATTTTTGAATTGCTTTATTTATAATAATTTAAAATGATGATTTATAATATCTTAAGTGAATTGATGAGTTTTTATATTTTCCACAGCGCTCTGAAAGTTGTTATTTTTTATTTTAGTTATTATATTTTTGTGTTTTCTTAAAATTTTTATATTTTAGGTTGTACGAGGAAAACGCGTATTATGGACGTCGTCTACAACGCTTCCAACAACGAGTTGGTCCGTACGAAAACTTTGGTCAAAAACGCCATCGTTGTGATTGACGCAACTCCGTTCAGACAGTGGTACGAAGCCCATTACGCTTTACCTCTCGGCCGGAAGAAGAACGCTAAACTTGTAAGTTAACAGCTATAAAATTAAACTATTCTAAATTATATTTGCTCTGTGATGTCAAGTTACATTTTGAGCCGCATTCGATTCCTCTGTTTTTGAGGAATCAGCGGTCATGATTTTATGTCATAGTTACTCTGAGAGCTATTATTATCGTGAGCATTTTTAAATATAATTATTAGGTGTACAAAATAAAACTCGGCTAAAATCTTCAAAATTCAAATTTACCCTGTGGCTGAGTTTCATTTTGTACATCTAATAAATAAAAATTGTAGGAAATTTAATTCTCTATGAATTTGTACTTAATTATTTTTTTCTAGGATGCACCATTTTCGGAAAATAATTTTTTTTATAAATAAATTTATCTTGAAAACAGTGCGTCCTAGAGAAAAATGAATAGAATAAAATTTAAAGAGAATTGAATTTCCAACAGATTTTATTTAGTGCATTTTTTCAATATCTGTAACGGTTTACGATTTACAAGCCTTTAAAAATTAACCTTCTAAATGGTTATACTTCAATAGCCTTCATATACGGAGAAGGTAAACTTTTAATGGACTTTAACGCCTAAAATGTTTAAAATTTTGAAAAAATGAACTACTAGATGTACAAAATGAAACTCGGCTAAAATCTACAAAATTCAAAACCATGTGGCTGAGTTTCATTTTGTACACCTAATAATTTGCCTGAAGTACATATTTTATTGATGATAATAGCGTGTCAATTGATCCATTTCTCAACTTGTTGAGAGAATAGAAATGATCGTAAGGCATATCTGAAAAACTTTACTTTTTGTATAATTGATTTTTTTTTTTTTTCAAAATAAATAGTTAATATTAAATTTTTATTTTAGACTGAGGCAGAAGAAGCAGTCCTCTACAAGAAGCGGTCGAAAAAGTCCAGCTTAAATACAAAAGGAGGCAAAAGCTCGCCAAAGTCGAACCTGCCCTTGAAGAACAATTTCAAACGGCCAGAATTTTGGGTAAGGCGTTTTTATTATTTTTAAATTATTTTTTCTTACTTTTTCTTTTAGCTTGCTTGTCGAGTCGACCTGGACAGTGTGGAAGAGCCGACGGATACATTCTCGAAGGAAAGGAGTTAGAGTTTTATATAAGGAAAATAAAAGCCAAAAAAGGCAAATAAACCCAAAATGTTATTGTCGTAATAAAATCTACGGCCTTTTTAATACTTTTGTTTCTTTTTTTCCTTCTGGATCGGTTATTCAACGTTCTTTAACAATAACCAAGTGAAAGGGAGTAATCGTGGGAATCTGAATGCTTTTTAATTGATAGGTGGACTTGTATGAAAGCTGCTCTGGATTTCATTGAATATTTTAATCCTTTTTTTAAAAAAAGTTCATTCAGTCTTTTATGGTGTTGTGGTTGTTAAAGATCTTGGTGGCCATTTAATTAAATGTTGAAGGTTTTATTTAAAGCAGGAATTGTCATTTATTACTTATCCGAATGCCTCGAAAGTTTTTGCGGTAAGACAAATCAAAATTATTTTCTTCATCAAAACTCAAAAGTGTATTAGGCAGTATGGGCTCAGCAGGGCATTGCCAAGTTTCTCATCCCTTCCAAATATTTTATCTGCTGAGAAACCACTTCAACTTAATTTTTTTTTATTAAAAAGGTGATTTCCTTGCCCTTTTGGGAGTGTAACTCCCTTTTTTACTGGACTTTAGAGGCTTTCCTGCACCTTTAGACATAGGAAAGCCCTTCTAACAGGTTTTTTGTGATTTAAAAGGAGATTTCCTTGTTCTTTTGGGAGAGAAACTCCCTTTTTTACTGGACTTTAGAGGCTTTCCTGCACCTTTAGACATGGAAAAGCCCTTCTAACAGGTTTTTTGTGATTTAAAAGGAGATTTCCTTGCTATTTTGGGAGAGAAACTCCCTTTTTTGCTGGACTTTTGAGGCTTTCCTGCACCTTTAGTTTAGACATAGAAATTCTAACAGGTTTTTTGTGATTTAAAAGGAGATTTATTCGCTCTTTTGGGAGAGAAACTCCCTATTTGCTGGACTTCTGAGGCTTTCCTGCACCTTTAAACATTGAAAAGCCCTTCTATCAGATTTTTTGTGATTTAAAAGGCGATTTCCTTGCTATTTTGGGAGTGAAACTCTCTTTTTTTACTGGTCTTTTGAGGCTTTCAGGCACCTTTAGACATAGAAAAGCCCTTTTAACAGGTTTTTGTGATTTAAAAGGAGATTTCCTCGCTCTTTTGGTACTGAAACTCCCTTTTTACTGGACTTTTGAGGCTCTCCTGCATCTGTAGGACCAAGTGAACCCCTTCAAACAGATGTTTTGTGATTTGGAAGGCGATTTCCTTGCTCTTTTGGGAGAGAAACTCCCTTTTCTACTGGACTTTTGAGGTTTGCCTACATCTTCGGACCTAGGAAAACCCTTTTAACAGGATTTTAAGGCGTTTTTCCTCAGTTTCTAGGACTAAGAAACCTCCTTTCACAGAATTTTCTAATGTTTTCCTCGGTTTTTTGGGTATTAGAACATCTTTTTGTACAGATTTAACTTCCTGAGGTGCTTCTGCACAAAAAAACACTTTTTTTTTTTTTCAAACAAATTTTAGAGCTTTTCCTGGCTATTAATGGCCAATTAACAGGAATGCATTCTTGCAAATCCTTTTTTTCTGCCATTTTTATAGTTCCTTCTAAGTTTTTGCACGTTTGAACCTTTTTATTGTACGTTTTTCCATTTTTTTAACTTCCTTAAAGAAGTTTTTTTTATAACCCCACAAAATAAGGGCCTAACTCCTCAAAAGCATGACTTGATTTTTGGGATTTCTTTTGCCCAAAAAAAAAATCTGCCTAGTGTGATTTCTACGGTCTTTTGGGCCGGAAAAAATAGAAACGGGGGGTTTTTCCTCATCCTTCGGCATAAAAAAAATTTAAATCAGCAAAAATCTGCCAGAAAGTGAAAAAGTGCCACCTTTTTGCGTATATAAATAACTTTATTTTTGGCATAAGCCTTAGAATTAGCTAGTCTAGCTAAACCTTTTTGCGTATATAAATAACTTTATTTTTGGCATAAGCCTTAGAATTAGCTAGTCTAGCTAAACCTTTTTGCGTATATAAATAACTTTATTTTTGGCATAAGCCTTAGAATTAGCTAGTCTAGCTAAACTTTTTTGCATATATAAATAACTTTATTTTTGGCATAAGCCTTAGAATTAGCTAGTCTAGCTAAACCTTTTTGCGTATATAAATAACTTTATTTTGAGCTTTAAAAACTCGTACAATCAAGGAATTTTGCGTAAGGTGAATTTTTTAGTGCAAAATTTTTGGCATAAGCCTTAGAATTAGCTAGTCTAGCTAAACCTTTTTGCGTATATAAATAACTTTATTTTGAGCTTTGAAAACTCGTACAATCAAGGAATTTTGCGTAAGGTGAATTTTTTAGTGCAAAATTTTTGGCATAAGCCTTAGAATTAGCTAGTCTAGCTAAACCTTTTTGCGTATATAAATAACTTTATTTTGAGCTTTAAAACTCGTACAATCAAGGAATTTTGCGTAAGGTGAATTTTTAGTGCAAAATTTTTGGCATAAGCCTTAGAATTAGCTAGTCTAGCTAAACCTTTTTGCGTATATAAATAACTTTATTTTGAGCTTTGAAAACTCATACAATCATGGAATTTCCTGTGCCAAAAAGCGAAATTTCCAAAAATGCAAGAGCTAATCTACCAAAAGTGAATTTTGGAGTACCAATTTTTGGCATGAGCCTTTGAATTAGCTAGTCTTGCTAAGCCTTTTTTTGTATTCAAATAGCATTATTTTGAGCTTTGAAAACTCCTACAATCATGGAATTTCCAATGGCCAGAAAGTGAAAATTGCAAAAAATGCAAGCGCTAATCTACTAGAAAGTGAGTTTTTGAGTACAAAATTTTTGGCTTGTGCCTTTGAATATGCTAGTCTAGCTAAACCTCTTTGAGTATACAAACAGTTTAATTTTTGAGCTTTGAAAACTCCTACTATCATGGAATTTCCAATGGCCAGAGAGCAAAAATTGCCAAACATGCAAGCACTAATCTACCAGAAAGTGAGTTTTGGGGTCCAAAATTTTGAACCTTTGAATTAGCTCGTCTAGCTAAACCTTTTTGAGTATACAAACAATTTATTTTAGAGCTTTGAAAACTCATACAATCATGGAATTTCCAATGTTAAAAAGCGAAAATTGCAAACATGCGAGCACTACCAGAAAGTGAATTTTGGGGTACAAAATTTGAACCTTTGAATTAGCTTGTCTAGCTAAACCTTTTTGAGAATACAAATAACTTTATTTGAGCATTGAAAACTCGTACAATCATGGAATTTCCAATGGTAAAAAGCTCAAACTGCATGTTTTTGGGTCTTTGACCGGTCCAGACGATTTCCAGAAGGAGGGAGGAGAAAAAAGAGGGATGATAAACGGGGATAAAAGAAGGAAAGGGATATCGGGTATGACGTCACCGGGTGTAGTTGATAAGTAGGTGTGGACCTGTGTTGTCGGTGAAAAACACTGTCATGTCCTGAGTCTACCGCCGCCCCGTAAAAGCCGAAATATGTTCGCGATAACGAGATAGCAGGAAAGTTCCTCCGTCAGAAAATAAACTTACGGGCTTTCCCCTCAACCTTTTCTTACTCCTTTTAAATGATTTAATCTCTTCGGAATCAATAGGCTCCCTCTTTATTTCTCAACGCACACATCGGAGTCGGGCTTTGTTAGCAAGAATTTCAAGATGGCGCATAATTTAGCTCCTACTGTGAATTGTTCTTTGGACGATATTGACTTAAATGCGTTAAAGGTAACTATTATTTTCACATTATTTATACCATTTATTAATTATTAAATCAATATTCAACCCAAAAAGATTTATTTGTTTACAACTTTCGTTCTCATCTCGTTTTCTTTATTGTTCAAAAACTTTCTATTTCGCTCTCATTCAACCTTTTCTTCTATTTCATTATCAATTTTGACGTCTTCGCCCTATTTTTAAGGGCCTAAATGATATAAATTGATGTTTAATTAGCCTCCTTAAACAGCATGCCGGGGCTGGTTTTATGAGTCACCTCCCCTAAGATTTTTTTTCTTCTTTTCTCTAATTATTTCATTTCAGGATCCGGCTGGAATTTTCGAACTTATCGAAGTCGTCGGAAATGGAACGTACGGTCAAGTTTATAAGGTAATTAATTTTAATTAAAATTGTTGACACATTTAAAATGATTAGTCAGATGGTGAATTCTTGGAATTTAGCTTTCGGTTACGTTTTTGTGTCTGTAACTCATTTCCAGGAGAAGAAATGAAAAATGACTCAAAATGTTATCAGGAATAGCTCAAATTTTGGGTAAAATGAAAGTTAAAAAAAATGCCTTAATCTGCCTAAATATTCCAACGGGCAAACATGAGTCATTGAAAAAATTCTAGATTTAAGAAATGGCTCAAAATTTTGGGTAAAATTCAATTTAGTAAAAAAATGCTTTTCTGGAAGATATAGCTGTAATAATGAATGCTATAATCAGCTCAAAAACAGGCTTAAATTGCTTTATTATTGCTGAAATAGCTTAAAATCAAGCTAAAAAAAAGTCATCTTTAAAAAACTGATATAGATGTAAAAATGAAAGTTAAGAAGTGCAATCAGCTCAAAAACAGGCTTAGAATGCTTGATTCCTGCTGAAATAGCTTAAAATCAAGCTAAAAAAGTCATCTTAAAAACTTATATAGCTGAAAAAATGAAAGTTAAGAAGTGCTTTAATCAGCTCAAAAACAGGCTTAAAATGCTTTATTCCTGCTGAAATAGCTTTAAATCAAGCTAAAAAAAGTTATCTTAAAAAAACTGATATAGTTGAAAAAATGAAAGTTAAGAAATGCTAGAATCAGCTCAAAAACAGGCGTAAAATGCTTTATTCCTGCTAAAATAGCTTAAAATCAAGCTAAAAAAAAGTCATCTTAAAAAACTGATATAGCTGTAAAAATGAAAGTTAAGAAGTGCTTTAATCAGCTCAAAAACAGGCTTAAAATGCTTGATTCCTGCTGAAATAGCTTAAAATCAAGCTAAAAAGGCATCTAAAAAAAACTGATCTAGCTATAAAATGAAAGTTAAGAAGTGCAATAATCTGGTAGAATTTGCTCAAAAACAAGCTAAAAATGCATTATTGCAGAAGAAATTGCTCAAAATCAAGCTTAAAAAAAGTCATCTTTCTAAAAAAAAGCAACATAACTGTAAAAATGAAAGTTGAGAAATGCCTTGGTAGAATTTGCTCAAAAACAAGCTAAAAATGCATTATTGCAGAAGAAATTGCTCAAAATCAAGCTTAAAAAAAGTAATCTTTCTAAAAAAAGCAACATAACTGTAAAAATGAAAGTTGAGAAATGCCTTGGTAGAATTTGCTCAAAAACAAGCTAAAAATGCATTATTGCAGAAGAAATAGCTCAAAATCAAGCTTAAAAAAAGTCATCTTTCTAAAAAAAAAAAAAAAAAAAAAAAAAAAAAAAAAAAAAAAAAAAAAAAAAAAAAAAAAAAAAAAAAAAAAAAAAAAAAAAAAAAAAAAGCAACACTGTAAAAATGAAAGTTGAGAAATGCCATGGTAGAATTTGCTCAAAAACAAGCTAAAAATGCATTATTGCAGAAGAAATAGCTCAAAATCAAGCTGTAAAAAGTCATCTTTAAAAAAATAGCTGTAAAATAAAATTCAGGAAATGAAATAATCTGGTAGAATATGTTCAAAAAGAGGCTTAATTCCAGCAGAAATAGCTCAAATCAAGCTACATCTTTCCAAATATAATAAAAGCCATAAAGCTGTAAAATGTAAGTTAAGAAATGCTATAATCTAGTTGAATTTGCTCAAAAGCAGGCTTAAAATGCTGTACTGCAGCAGAAATAGCTTAAAATCAAGCTTAAAAAAGTCATCTTTAAAAAAAACTCAAAATCAGGATAAAAATGCCATAATGTTGAAATAGATGTAAATTGGTCAATTATTCTTTCATTTAGCTATAATTTTTTTTTTCTGCCTGAGGCTCAAATTCTATCATTGCAACTTGGCGCCTAAAATTGAGCCTAAGGAATATAAAACCAAAAAAATTTGACCATTAATCCTCAACTGCGCCTAAATTTTTAGGTGATTTTTTCACTCCCAATTTTCATGATTTCAAGAAGTTATTGCCAAATAAGGCTTCTTTTTTCCTAACTCTTTTGCCTAAAAAACCCATGAATTTTAAACAGTTTATCTTTTTTGAGAAACCTACTTCCTGCGGTTTTTTAAAAATTTCCTCGCTTTTATGGGCAAGAAAATATGTACCTTTTCTTCTATGGTTTCTTCAAAACCAGATTTTCAGACGTTTTTTTGCGCTTTTAAGTGAACAGTGTTGTTAAATTCAACTTCAAAATATTGTTTACTCTGTAAAAATATTGTCCTTCAGAACTCTCTTCTTGACTTCTCACGTCGTTTGCCGTACTAATTAAAAGACACGTTTTCATTTGATCATTGTGGCATTTCTCCTTTGAGCGAACCCAAATTAATTCAATTCCTACTCTAATTCAAAGCTTTGTCTATTAGAACCTTTGTTCAATAGGCCCTTCACCAAATCAACCATCCGCTCCCATTTATCTCGTTTAAATCCGTCAATGTCTCAAAATTCAAAATATAAAATTTTATTTTTAATCGAAAACTTTGAAGTGGTTTTTCGAGAAAAAGATAAGAATAATCAACTTCCTGTAGCTTAGACTGCTTTAAAATGTGAGGAAAAAATTTATTTACGTTATTATCAATTGGGCTATCCCTAATCTTGAACCCTTGCTGACCTTAGTTTATTGAAAATGTCATATCAATTAGTAGACTTTTTTTTCCTTCTAGGCTTTATTAAAAAAAAGTCGTTTTTATCATAAAATGATTCATTTGATAAAACAACTGTCCTCATTTTGAAAAAAAAAATGGGTAAAATTGAGTCATTAAAAAAATTCTAGTTTTGAGAAATGGCTCAAAATTTTGGGTAAAAATGAATTTAGTCAAAAAATGCTGAGTTGTAAAAATGAAAGTTAAGAAATGCTATAGTCTTGTAGAATTCGCCCAAAAACAGGCTAAAAATGCTTTATTCCAGCAGGAATAGCTTTAAATCAAGCTTATAAAAAGTCATCTTCAAAATCCATATAGCTGTAAAAATAAAAGTTAGGAATCAAGCTAAAAAGTCATCTTACAATAAAAACTATTGCTGTAAAAACAAAAGTTAAAAAATGCAATAATCTGGCTGAATTTGCTCAAAAAACAGGCTTAAAATGCTTTATTCCAGCAGATTTAGCTTAAAATCAAGCTTATAAAAAAGTCTTCTTCAAAAACCATATAGCTGTAAAATAAAAGTTAGGAAGTGTTATAATCTGGTAGAATTGCCCAAAAACAGGCTAAAAATGCTTTATTCCAGCAGGAATAGCTTTAAATCAAGCTAAAAAAGTCATCTTACAAAAAAACTATTGCTGTAAAAATGAAAGTTAAAAAATGCAATAATCTGGTTGAATTTGCTCAAAAACAGGCTTAAAATGCTTTATTCGAGCAGGAATAGCTTAAAATCAAGCTAAAATAAGTCATCTTACAAAAAAAACTATTGCTGTAAAAATGAAAGTTAAAAAATGCAATAATCTGATTGAATTTGCTCAAAAACAGGCTTAAAATGCTTTATTCAAGCAGAAATAGCTTAAAATCAAGCTTATAACAAAGTCATCTTCAAAAACCATATAGCTGTCAAATAAAAGTTAGGAAGTGTTATAATCTGGTAGAATTTGCTCAAAAAACAGGCTAAAAATGCTTTATTCCAGCAGGAATAGCTTAAAATCAAGCTAAAAAAGTCATCTTACAAAAAAAAACTATTGCTGTAAAATAAAAGTTAGGAAGTGTTATAATTTGGTAGAATTGCCCAAAACAGGCTAAAAATGCTTTATTCCAGCAGGAATAGCTTAAAATCAAGCTAAAAAAGTCATCTTACAAAAAAAAACTATTGCTGTAAAAATGAAAGTTAAAAAATGCAATAATCTGGTTGAATTTGCTCAAAAACAGGCTTAAAATGCTTTATTCCAGCAGAAATAACTAAAAAAAAAGTTAAGAAACGCTAAATCTGGTATAATTTGCTCAAAAGCAGGCTTAAAATGGTTTATTCTAGCAGAAATAGCTTAAAATCGAGCTTAAAAAAGTCATCCTTCTAAAAAAGCGATATAACTGTAAAAATGAAAGTTGAGAAATGCCATAATCTGGTATAATTTGCTCAAAAACAGGCTTTAAATGGTTTATTCCAGCAGAAATAGCTTAAAATCAAGCTTAAAAAAAAAGTCATTTAAAAAAGCGATAAAGCTGATCAAATGAAAGTTAACAAATGCTGTAATCTGGTAGAGTTAACTCAAAATTGCAGCAGAAATAGCTCAAAATCAAACTTTCCGTCCTAATTTTGAGAAAGAAATAATATAAAATATAATTTTTTAGGGGCGTCACACGAAGACGGGCCAGCTTGCTGCTATTAAAGTTATGGATGTTACCGAAGTAAGTTGTAAAAAATGTTAATTTTTATGTATAAATAATAATTTTTTTTAGGATGAAGAAGAAGAAATAAAGCTTGAAATAATGTTTTGAAGAAATATTCGAACCATCGGAATATAGCGACTTATTATGGGGCTTTTATTAAGAAAAGCGCTCCTGGAAAAGATGATCAATTGTGGCTAGTCATGGAATATTGTGGTGCTGGATCGGTGACCGATCTTGTCAAGTCGACAAAAGGGCAATCTCTCAAGGAAGAATGGATCGCTTATATTTGTCGTGAGATTTTGCGCGGTCTTTCGTATTTACATTCGAATAAGGTCATCCATCGAGATATAAAAGGGCAGAATGTCCTTCTTACGGATAATGCGGAGGTTAAGCTTGTTGATTTTGGCGTGAGCGCTCAGCTTGATAGGACGATCGGAGGAGAAATACGTTTATTGGGACTCCTTATTGGATGGCTCCGGAAGTCATCGCATGCGATGAAAACCCGGATGCTACATACGACAACAGAAGCGACCTCTGGAGTTTAGGAATCACTGCTCTCGAAATGGCCGAATCTCAACCACCTCTATGCGATCTCCACCCAATGAGGGCGCTCTTTTTAATCCCTCGAAATCCGCCGCCAAGATTGAAATCCAAAAAGTGGTCCAAAAAGTTCCATGGTAAGCAATTATTTCGTGACCTTTCAATTTATGGAAAAAGTTTTATTTTTATTGCCAAAACGTTTTATCTGGTACCCATATTGAGTGGTCAAAACCTAAACTTAGTGGAAATGGGTTCCAAAAAGCACGTTTTATCAAATATCTCGAAAACTATTAGGTTTAGCGCAAACAACATTCAGAACAAAAACAATCTACATTAAATATGCAACAAAAAGTATTTAGCACATAACAGTGTTGGGCGTAATCGTAATTGCAATTACGATTACGATTGTAAACGCAAGTTTCTTAATTCCAATTACAATTACAATCTTATTCGTATTTGTTTTCTTTGATTATGATTGTAATCGCATTTTTTTAACGATTACAACCTTAATCGTATTTTTTTCTGCGATTACAATCGTAATTGTATTTTTTTCTGCGATTACCATTATAATCGTATTTTTTCTGCGATTACAATTGTAATCACATTTTTTTCCAGCGATTTCAAATAACCCACATTAAATGGTTTTTCCACAGTTTTCCTTACTTTTGCCGAGAAACCCATTTTGAGTCCTTCATTTTACCTCATTTGACAAGATTTTTGCCGCTTTTCTTAATTTTTGTCTAAAAAGTTACCAATTTTTGCGGTATTTCGTCTAAAAGAAGACATACTCAGCCTGTTGTTCTCATTTTTTGGTCAATATATCCACCAATCACTGCGTTTTGTCACAATTTTGGGCAGGAAACCCATTTTGAACCAATTTTCCAGAATTTTTTCCTAGATTTTTGGCAAAGAAACTTCAATTTTTTGGCACTCATGGCTTAGATTTTTATGTTCTGTCCCTTTTGTTTGCCTAATTGCGCCATTTTTTTTTTCCAGGATTTATAGAGACAGTTCTTGTAAAGGATTATCACCAAAGACCTTACACTGAGCAGCTTTTAAAGCAGCAATTTATTAGAGATCAACCTACTGAAAGACAAGTTCGGATTCAACTTAAAGACCACATTGACCGCTGTAAAAAGAGGAAGCAAGAAAAAGGTATAAAAATATTTTTTATTTTGTTGTCTTAATTTAAAACTTGTAGAAAGGGAAGAATATAGGTATAGCGGGAGTGAGAATGAAGAAGAAGAAGTTGCTGTTGCCGGTGAACCGTCATCGATTGTGCAGGCGCCTGGAGATATACTTTGAGAAGAAACTTCCAGCAGATTCAAGAAGGAAGGACGCTTACACAAAATGAGACTAAAGAGACGAAACATGGGAAGGAGAAAGACAGGGAGGAAATTCCTGAACCTGGGCCACCTTCTAGGCCTGCTCTTCCCCAGCGACTTATCGATTCTCACCCACCGTCTCGACCTTTACCTCTCCCCCCACGCGAAGACAGACAGCAAAACCGGCCCAACAGTCTTCTCAGCAAAATCAACAAAGAAACTCTCACGTTTTCAAACCTATGGTATGCCTCTCACAAATCTTTTTCCCCCATCTCATTTTCACTTACGCTCTGTACTGTTTATTTTTTTTTTCATTTCCTCTCTATCTTTTATTTTTTGTTTTTTTCATGTTCACACTGATAGCTGCCATCTAGAAGACCAGAGGTGAGTCCATCATTTTTTTTAAACGTCCATTTTTTTAATCTTGTTTTTTAATCTTTTTGTTTTTTAGGATCTCGACAATCTGGCTGCTCAGCTGAATGAACTTGGTGTTCGTGGTGGAAATTCGAGACAAAATGGAAGCTCGAAACCGGTCACAACTGGAGTCATCGATTCAGATTCTGATTCTGACGATGATGATGACGAGGGTGTGGTCGGCGTCAGCGGAAGACAAGGAAATGATGGAACCTTCTCGCCAGCGACCCTCCAAACCTTTGTATGATAATTTTTTCCAGTGTTGGGCGTAATCGTAAGTTTCTTAATTATGATTACGATTATAATCTATAATATTATTTTTTCTGCGATTACCATTATAATCGTATTTTTTTCTGTGATTACAATCGTAATCGCATTTTTGTTTCCAGCAATTACGAGCGTAATCGTATTTTCGTTAGCGTTTACGGCTCGTATATGACATCAGGTAATCTCAGTAAAAATGTCATATACGAGCCGTAAACGCTAACGAAAATACGATTACGCCCGTAATTGCTGAAAAAAAAAATGCAATTATTGCAGTAAAAAGTACGATTACGACTGTAATCAAAAACATACAATTATAATGGTAATCGCAGCAAAAATACGATTATAATGTAATCGCAGAAAAAAAAATACGATTACGGTTGTAATTGTAAAAAAAATGCGATTACAATCGTAATTGCAGAAAAAAATACGAATGCGATTGTAATCATAACCACGATTACGATATAATTGTATCAAGAAACTCGCGATTACAATCGCAATTACGATTACGCCCAACACTGTTTTTATCTCATAAAGTCTAGTAAAAATAATTTTTAACTTAAAAAAAAAACGCTAAAAGTCAAAATGAAAATCTTAGTTAAATCATTTTCATTCCTTCATGCTTACTCAAAGGCCTGAATTCTCTCCTTACAGACCTGCCGATACTCAGTCGATACTTCACGAAGTCAAAGGTAACATAATTTTTTAAACTTTTCATATTTTAAATTATTTTTTAGCTTCCTCTTCCGGTGGACCGCCGAACCGACCGCTTCCTCCTACTCCATGAAGAAGAAGCGGAGATCGAACTTTGGTCATGAGAAGAGTAAGATTTATTTTTATATTTCCAATTTTTTTATATTCCACATTTGGTATTCATATTCATCTGCAAGTTAAAACACTGCTTAAACATGAGAAAAGTGTTTTGGGCACATTTTTAAACTTAAATTAAATTATCAGAGATACTATTATTAGTTATAGTTTATATCAATGAAAATAATTTTCAGCTTTCTCAGGGAAAATTAAGCTTTGATATTTCAATATTTTATGTTAGTTATTTTATTATATATTTAGGCTTCTGAAGGTCCTGAAAAATAAAAGCAATGTAGTCTTTCTAATTTCAGGACAGCAAATTTACGTTTTTCACTTAAATTTATCTGTTTTTTAGACCTAAAATTGATGTTTTTACATCAATTCCAGTTATTTTTAATGTTTAGACAATTTTTTAAGTTTCTCCAGGCTGTTTTCTGATTTTGTACTGAAATGGGGGTTTTTCAGGCCTTTCAATTTGCTGTTTTTTTGACCCAAAATTTGTTTCTCAGGACCTTAGGGTTACATAGATTTTAAGCTAGTAATATCTTTTTTTTTTTTTAATGGAATGCTTGAATGAAAATCAGTGTTGTCAAATTTTGCATTTTTTTAAATGTTGGAGTAATTAGCTGGCGTAAATAACATTTGCTATGATTTACACTATTATGTAGTTTTTTAGATTTTTGTTTTTTATTTTATTTTTTTTTTATTTTCGGTAATTTTCTGTTTGAAAAAAAGAGAGAACAAGTAAATCATGACAAATCAAAAAGAAAATCGGAGCTTGACGAGGCCTCCCTTTTGAAAGAATGGGACATCTCGAGATTTTTCCACAATATCAATGAGAAGTTCAAAGGGAGCGATAAGAAAGAGGAGAAGAAAAAGATGAGTTTGAGAGGGTGGCGCATTCGAGAAACGGCTCGGAACTCTCGCGTATCTTCAGGAGGGAGAACTCGGATTTTTTCGTCCCCTCGACACGTCATTCGGCCGTTTTTCTCGAGACGAAAAGCGTCCGTCAGAGTCTGAGGCGGGGTTCGGACGTCGCGGGGATTTCGAGGGGCGGAAACGCCGCCGGCGAACCCGTTTTAACTTCGATTACCGGCAAAGAAAACGACGTTCCGCTCCGACCCCGTCGTGAAAGAACCGACGGCGAAATCATCCTTCAAAAATCAAGAAACAATTTCATTAATTTAGAAGCGAGAAGGCAAGAGGTTAAAGAGAGGTTAAATAACCAAGGAGGATTCTTTTCACGCGATAGCTCCACTCGTAAATCTGACAAGGTGAGAATCCCTCCAAACACCAAACTTGTAGGAATCATGAAATATCACATTCAAACAAGCAGAATCAGAATCAATTTCCAACTTTATAGCTTCCATGCTTGTGTCAGCTTTTTCTAATTTTTTTTTCCTTTTTAAAATTAGAAATCTAGTTTTTATTGTGTAAATAGAATCTTTCATTAAATTTATTCAACCATCATTTTTTACAGTCACAAGCATTTTTCATGTTTACAGGGTAGATAAGGCTATAACTTTACTTTATTTAAGTTACCATTAACAGGCCTGTAGCCAGGACTCTTTTAGTCTACATTTTTAGATTCTTGGGTTTTTAGCAACGTAACTCTTTATGTAATAGTTTTTATGGCGTTTTCTTCAGTTTTTTCTGGCAAAAACTGCCTTTTTTTCCTTTTATCTTATCATTTTCCTCAGTTTTTAGCCTACAAAAGCACTTTTCATTGGTTTGTCTGGCATTTTTCTTGGATTTTCAGCCAAGAAACCCAGTTTTTTTAGATTTTTCAGCTACGACAATTCCCTTTCCGCCTGAATTTCGGCCGTTTTCTTCGGTTTTTTTCTGGCAAAAACTGCCTTTTTTCCTTTTATCTTATCATTTTCCTCAGTTTTTAGCCTAGAAAAGCACTTTTCATTGGTTTGTCTAGCATTTTTCTTGGATTTTCAGCCAAGAAACCCAGTTTTTCTAGATTTTTCAGCTACGACAATCCCTTTCCACCTGAATTTCGGCCGTTTTCTTCGGTTTTTTTCTGGCAAAAACTGCCTTTTTTCCTTTTATCTTATCATTTTCCTCAGTTTTTAGCCTAGAAAAGCACTTTTCATTGATTTGTCTGACATTTTTCTTGGATTTTCAGCCAAGAAACCCAGTTTTTACCTAGTTTTTCAGCCACAACAATCCCTTTCCACCTGAATTTCGGCCGTTTTCTTCGGTTTTTCAGTTTAGAAATCTCTTTTTACATAATTTTCCTGGTTTTGCCACTTGAATTTTGCCTATTAGCTGAGGAACGGTAGTTTTTATCCAAAAATGACCTTTTTTTTCTTATTTTAGAACGTCTTCTCTGTTTTTTGCCCCCAAAAAACCTTATTTTGTTGGTTTTCTCAATCTTTTAACCAACATCACTAACACAATTTGTGAGTTTTTCTCTTCCTCATTCCTCTGGCTGCAGTCCTGTATATTTTTAAGTTTTCGAAATCAATCTTTGCTCTTATACTGAAACACCCTGAAATTTGTTCAATCCACTTCATTTAATTGTTTAAAATCATTATAAAAGTGTATTTTTCGTTCTGCTATTCATTTTCACTTTAAAGAAAAGGGTTTTGGTGAAAAAAAATTGAAAGTCTTACTTGGCCTCTGTGGGTTGGTGGTCAAAGTCTTTGACTCATCCTCTGTAGAATTGTCAAAAATCAGTTTTTTTTTAGCTTTCTCACCAAAACCAATTTCTTAACCAATCATTGCATTTCGTTTTCTAATAATTAACACAATAACTAGTGACTAACGGACCTTTCTTGCAGGGCAAAATTAAGAGTTTTCTATCATTTTAAAGAAAGCTGTTAACTTTGTATTGCATTAAAAAGTGTTTATTTAGCGGTTAGAAAAAAAAATATAAAGGTTAGGGTAATTTCACTGTCCACATTTTTATTGTAAAAACGCACTGTCTAACTTCTAATTTTTGTGACTAACAGCATTTTTTGTGTTTTCTTAAATTTGAAATGTGTATTTTAAGGATTTGTACGCGATTAACTAGACGACGAGTGTCATGACTTCGACCCCCTCCGACTCTCATCAAAATTTTTAAAATTTAAATTTAAAAAGGACCTTTCTTATTTTATTTCGCCACCCTCCCAAAAAAGGGAAGATCATAGCATGGCTCAGCACTCGTCTAAAAGCATGGAGAAGAAGAAAAATTCAGCTTTTGATTTGTCCGCATGTCGTAAATTTTTTGTTTTTTGTTTTTTTTTTGTCGTTTTATTTGCCTGTAAGCATGTTTGTTCTTCATTTTATTCATTTATTTAAATTCTAAATTTAATTTTAATTTCAGGGCAGAGATGATAGAATAGAGATCTTCACAGGATGGATTCTTCACAAGGTCAATTAGGACTCCAGGATCTAGAACAAGCTCCGTTTTACCCGATCTCCTCCCACAAGTAAAATTTTTAAAATTTAAATTTTTATTTTTATTTTTAAATTTAGGCTTCCTCATCTCCTGGAACTCCCAACCAAAGACAGGATAAGTCCACCAGTGAAGAGGTAATATCAAACTTCATCTTATTTTTAAGGCGTAAGGGGATTTGGAGCTTGGACAAAGACGGCGATGAGTGCGAGAGAGAGAGAAACCGAAATTTTGTTCAGTTCTCACGCTTCCAAAATTGGTCCGATTTGATTTTTACAAATTGGAATGTACTCATATTACAGTACAAAATTCTGTATCTAAAAAAAAATTTTTTTTTTGCCGCCAAAATCAAAATTTTGAAAAATTTGAAAAAGTGGTCAACAGCCTAGAATCGTTAAAAAATCCTGAATCCAAAGACGTTAGTATTATAAAGATCGGATAAAAAATGGCGTCTGAAAACGCGAAAATCTCTATTTTCGAAACGCGAAAAAATTGAAAAAAATTTTCGACCTAAAAACCCTTTTCCTCGCTTATTATTGCGTTTCAGGGGTTTTGAGGGGGGAAAAAAAAAAATTGAAAAAAAAATGGACTTAAAAACTCGTTTTTCTCGCTTATTATTGCGTTTCAGGGGTTTTTGAGGGGAAAAAAAAAAAAAATTGAAAAAAAAATTGGACTTAAAAACTCGTTTTTCTCGCTTATTATTGCGTTTCAGGGTTTTTGAGGGGGAAAAAAAAAATTGGACTTAAAAACTCGTTTTTCTCGCTTATTATTGCGTTTCAGGGGTTTTTGAGGAAAAAAAAAAAAATTGGACTTAAAAACTCGTTTTTCTCGCTTATTATTGCGTTTCAGGGGTTTTTGAGGGAAAAAAAAAAAAAATTGGACTTAAAAACCCGTTTTCTCGCTTATTATTGCGTTTCAGGGGTTTTTGAGGGAAAAAAAAAAAAATTGAAAAAAAATTGGACTTAAAAACCGTTTTCTCGCTTATTATTGCGTTTCAGGGGTTTTTGAGGGAAAAAAAAAAAATTGGACTTAAAAACCGTTTTCTCGCTTATTATTGCGTTTCAGGGGTTTTTGAGGGAAAAAAAAAAATTGGACTTAAAAACCGTTTTCTCGCTTATTATTGCGTTTCAGGGGTTTTTGAGGGAAAAAAAAAAAAAAATTGAAAAAAAATTGGACTTAAAACCCGTTTTCTCGCTTATTATTGCGTTTCAGGGGTTTTTGAGGGAAAAAAAAAAATTGAAAAAAAATTGGACTTAAAAACTCGTTTTTCTCGCTTATTATTGCGTTTCAGGGGTTTTTGAGGGGAAAAAAAAAAATTGAAAAAAAATTGGACTTAAAAACTCGTTTTTCTTGCTTATTATTGCGTTTCAGGGGTTTTTGAGGGAAAAAAAAAAATTGGACTGTAAAAACTCTTTTTTCTCGCTTATTATTGCGTTTCAGGGGTTTTTTGAGGCTTGAAACGGAACTGTTGGGGGTTCTTCTACATCGTCAGCGTGGGTGTAATTTTTGTTTCTTTCAATATTCAGTCTTTCTCTGCCGAATCCTTGGTTTTTATTTTTTACAGACACTCAGTAAAAAAGTCAAAATTAAAAAAAACCCACGATTACTTCTATTAAGCTCAGGGGCAATTAAATATAGCAAAAAAAGCTTTTTTTAGATACGGAATTTTGTACTGTACCACTGAGTACATTCCAATTTGAAAAATCAAATCGGACCAATTTTAGAAGCGTGAGAACTGAACTGGTTTTCTCTCTTTCTCGCACTCGTATCTTCTGTCTCTCAAAAAGTTGCCACACTTGTCGTCCCCTTTCGCCGTAATTGATAGCATGAAAAAAAATTTTAAATATTGATAATAGGTTTTTTAATGATTAATCATTAAAATTAGCATACAAAATGCACAAAAAGTGCATAATTTTTATAATAGGTTATTTATTTATTTAAAACTGCTTGTATAAAAGCTGTTACTAATGGCTGTGTATGTTCATGTGGGCGATAACAACTGAGACTTGATTCTCCTGAAGGCCTTAACATCATTTAAAAAAAATAATAAAATTTTGTAAGTATATTTCCTGAAATAATTCACACACGGTAGTATTAGATGCATGTAGGTACTGGAACATTTAAATGTTAGCATGGAGGTACCTACTCAAGTAGTGTAGTCTCGGCACGTTTTTCAGTACCGGCAAGCGGTAGCTAAGTTAGGTGGCGTTGTTGGTCAACAGAAACAGCGGACGTTCCTGACGTTTGGGTTCGGAGCCGGAAGCAGCGCCGCGAGCCGGAGGGAATCTCATGTCAACGTAAATGTGACGCCGACTTCTCACGATCTCGCCAGCGACACTCCCGAAATAAGGAAATACAAGAAGAGGTTCAATTCGGAAATTCTCTGCGCAGCTCTTTGGGGTAAGTTTGCCTTTTTAACAAACTATTTATCTTTATCGCTACTATATACCAGTGTTGGGTGTAATCGTAATCGAATCGCAAGTTTCTTAATTACGATTACAATTACAAATGCATTCGTATTTTTTTCTGCGATAATCGCTATTTTTTTCAGCGATTAGGGGTAATCATATTTTTGTTAGCGTTTACGGCTTGTATATTATGGCATTTTTACTGAGATTACCCGATGTCAAATACGAGCCGTAAACGCCAACGAAAATACGATTACGCCCGTAATCGCTGGAAAAAAATGCGATTATGATTGCAATCGCAGAAAAAAATACGATTATAATGGTAATCGCAGAAAAAAAATACAATTACGATTGTAATCGCAGAAAAAAATATGATTACGTTGTAATCGTTAAAAAATGCGATTACAATCGTAATCAGAAAAAAATATGAATACGATTGTAATCGTAATCGTAATTAAGAAACTTGCGATTACAATCGTATCGTACGCCCAACACTGCTATATACATGGTGGTTCAGAAATAATGGATCACCCCTTTTTTTTAAACTATTGAAGATTGGAAAAAAAGTTAAATGTAAACCCAATTTTGATTTTGGTGTACTGGTAATTAGAAAGTGTCAGCCCGTTTTGTCTGGTCTATATTTACAGCAAATGAAAACTTGACTGACAAAAATAGTAAAGAACTCTTGCTGCAGAATTATTGGTTCTATATGATAGCAGCAGCTAATATAGCAGCAAGTGCACTTACAGCTGTAAGTGTAGCACCAAGCAGCCAGAAGTCCTCAAAAGACCAAGCTGGCAGCTGCTGGAACTATAACAAAATAGCAGTGGTGCTATATGATATACAGCAGTATAAAGTAGTGATAAGAGAATGGCATACAAAACTCCGCAGCTCATAATTAAGTTAATTTCTTTTTTGCTACAAGAGACGGTAATGGTGCTGTACGATTTTTAGCAGCCGTTTTGCTCTGCTGAAAATGAAACGTCAGCAGTGCGCATTGCATCAACACTTGCATGTGCAGAAGCAATGGCTCTTCAAAGGACCACCTGCTGTTATGGTGCTGTAGATTTACAGCAATATACATGACAGTAGTAAAAATAGAATGACACTTCAAAAAACACAGCACATTCTATTCTGTAATGTCTTTTGTGCTGCAAAAGACAGTAATGGTGCTGTACGATTTTCAACAGTTCTGCAGAAAATGAAATGTCAGCAGTGCTCATTGCATCAACAGTATGTGCAGCATGTGGCAATGGCTCTTCAGGGAACAACCTGCTACAATGCTGTGTTTGCAGCAATATAAATAACTGTAGTAAAAAAAAAGTCACTTCTAAACCCAGGAGCACATTCTAGGCTCAGTAATGTCTTTTATGCTACAAGATACTGTAATGGTGCTGTACAATAACCTGTAGCCGTTTTGCTCTGCAGAAAATGAAACGTCAACAGTGCGCATTGCATCAACAGCTGTATGTGCAGCAAGTGGCAATGGCTCTTCAAGGGAACAACCTGCTGCAATGCTGTGAGATTTGCAGCAATATAAATAACTGTAGTAAAAAAAGAAAGCCACTTCTAAACCCAGCAGCACATTCTAGGTTCAGTAATGTCTCATATGCTGCATGAGCGTTTATTTACTGCCTTGAAGCTCTTCAAATGGAAGAAAAAATGTTCTTTCTCTTTTCTGTCAACATAAAAAATGATTTTTACCTTTTGTTTAGGTGTCAACTTATTAATCGGAACGGAAACTGGGCTCATGCTCCTCGACAGAAGCGGTCAAGGGAAAGTTTACCAGTTGATATCACGAAGACGTTTCCAGCAGATGGAAGTACTCGAAGGTCAAAACATCCTCGTGACCGTCTCCGGAAAAAAGAACAGAGTCCGAGTCTACTACCTTTCTTGGTTGAAAGGTAAAATCCTAAGAACAGACGGTCTCAGCGAGGTAAAAATTCAAATATTCAATTTATATCGATTCAAACATTTCTTATAGCAAGTCGAACGGAGAAACGGTTGGATCAACGTCGGTGATCTTCAGGGTGCAGTTCATTTTAAAATAGTCAAATATGAAAGAATCAAGTTCCTCGTAATCGCACTCAAAGATCCATAGAAATCTACGCCTGGGCGCCCAAACCCTATCATAAATTTATGGCTTTTAAAGTAAGAAATTTATATTAAATTATTCAAAATTAATTTTTTTAGTCTTTTGGTGAATTGGCGCACAGGCCATTGCTAGTCGATCTGACCGTCGAAGAAGGAACCAGACTTAAAGTCATTTACGGTTCCGCTGACGGTTTTCATGCGGTAGATCTAGACTCTGCATCAGTCTATGATATCTACCTGCCAAACATGTAAGAGTAAGATCAGTTTGTATATTTTTTTTCCGTTGAAGTATCCTATGGGTCTTTGGTAACTAACAATTTTCATTTTCACTAACATTTTGAATTATTTCAACCTTAATTTTAGACTTACTTGCCATTTTTTTTAGACTCAAGGACCAATAAGTCCACATTGTATAGTACCTTTACCAAATTCGAATGGTATGCAGCTTTTACTTTGTTACGACAATGAAGGTGTCTATGTAAATACTTACGGAAAAGTAAGTTTTGAGATCTTTTTAGTAGAATGTTATTTTTGGTTTTTTAGGTTAGTAAAAATATTGTTCTACAATGGGGCGAAATGCCGACGTCGGTCGCATATATCGGGACGGACAGATTATGGGGTGGGGAAATAAAGCGATAGAAATTCGAAGTGTCGAAACTGGACATCTTGATGGAGTCTTTATGCACAAAAAGGCCCAGAGACTGAAATTCTTGTGTGAAAGAAACGACAAGGTAAACTTCAAATTACTTAAAACCTTTTTTTTTTTTTTTTTTTTCTCCCAAAAGTAAAACAAATTCCTTGAAAAACCCCTAAAAACCCAAAATATCTTGTAAAAAGGTGATTTTGGCTAGAAAAACTGTGAAAAATGCCTGAAAATCAGTGAAAAGTCGTTTTTCCTGGTTAAAATGAAAATTATTTTCGAAAACGCCATAAAATGGTTTATTTAAAAAAATTAAAAAAAAAAAGTTGTAACGAAATTTTCACTAATTACTCCTTATATTTTTTAACAATTTTTGGTGTAAAAAATTATCATTTTTTTACATTAATTAACATTTTTGTAGGGAGAAATTTCATACTTCCACCCGTTACGAAGGGACCTTCCTTGGGCAAAAATCCATTATTTCTACCTTGATACTTAAAAAAATTTCGAAAAAAAAAACTTGGAAAATTCTTTGAAAAGAAAAAAAAACTTCCTCCTCCCTTATACTTCCCTCTCCGTTATACTTCCCCTCCTTTATACTCCCCCCCCCCCCGGACTTTTCTGCTAAGTACTTCTGAAAAGTATAAAAATACTTTTTTGACCCCAAAAAGTAAAACAAAATCCTTGAAAAACCCTAAAATACCCAAAATATTCTGTAAAAAGGTGATTTTGGCCAGAAAAACTGTGAAAAATGCCTGAAAATCCATTGAAAAAGTGGTTTTTCCTGGTTAAAATGTAAAATTATTTTGGAAAACGCCATAAAATGGTTTATTTGAAAAAATTAAAAACAAAAAGTTTTACAAATTTTCACTAATTACTCCTTATGTTTTTAACAATTTTTGGTGTATAAAAAATTATCATTTTTGTTGGGAGAATTTCATACTTCCACCCATTACGAGAGGGACCTTCCTTGGGCAAAAATCCCATTATTTCTACCGTGATACTTAAAAAAATTTTTGAAAAAAAAGTTGGAAAATTTATTGAAAAGAAAAAAAAACTTCCTCCTCCAGTGTTGGGTGTAATCGTAATCACAATTACAATTACAATTGTAATCGCAAGTTTCTTAATTATTCTTATAAATCTTAATTACAATTATAATCATATCGCATTTTTTTTTACGATCACAACCGTAATCGTATTTATTTACTGCGATTACCATCATAATCGTATTTTTTTCTTGATTACCATTATAATCGTATTTTTGTCTGCGATTACGGTCGTAATTGTATTTTTTTCTGCGATAATCGCATTTTTTCCAGCGATTACGAGCGTAATCATATTTTCGTTAGCGTTTACGGCTGTATTTGACATTTTTACTGAGATTACCTGATGTCATATACGAGCCGTAAACGCTAACGAAAATACGATTACGCCCGTAATCGCTGAAAAAAATGCGATTACGATTGTAATTGCAGAAAAAAATACGATTATAATGGTAATCACAGAAAAAAATACAATTACGATTGTAATCGCAGACAAAATACGATTACGGTTGTAATCGTAATCGATTATAATCGTGATTAAGAAACTTGCGATTTCAATCAAAATCGTAATTGTGATTACAATCGTAATTGTGATACAATCGTAATCGTAATTACGATTACGCCCAACACTCCTCCGTTATACTTCTCCCTCCCTTATACTTCCCCCTCCTATATTTTTACTTCTCTTTAAGGAGTATTCTTCTCATCAGCCAAAGGTGGCTCATCATGTCAAATCTATTTTATGACCTTAAACAAGCCAGGGATGGCCAACTGGTGATTCCATTCCTACAAAACTGGTATTTACAATCAAAAAAATATATTTTATTCACTAAAAATTTTTTTTCAGACGAAAGAAATGGAAAAGCGAATACTATCGGCATTTATTACTGCTTCATTGTTATTTACCTCTAGTATACTCGTTTGTCCCCTTATTTTTTACTTCTTGCTCCTTAATCGTAAGTGCCAAACGATAGTAAAAAAAAAAAAGGTTAAAGAAATTTGTTAGGTAATGTTATTTTGTTGGAAACATCTCAAAACGTTTCCTTGGATTTGAGAGTTTAAATTACGTTGTCAATTTTCTTTCTGGGTATTTTTTTTTCCGACATTCAAGGGCAAGAAGTTTTTCCCTTGAGAAATCAAAATGTACAGAAAATAACTTCTTTGAGGAAGTTATAAATAAGGGCGAATATCACATTCCTTCATTCTCGGATTGTGCCTTTTTTAAGACTTGTCGCCCTTATTTTTCGTTTTTAGCACATTTGGGCTTCAAAAAATTTCAATCAAAAATCTAGATTCAGCGACATTGCTCAAATATTTTAATTTATGGGTAAAAATTTTTTTTCTTTTTCATAGAATATTAGTCTTCTAGTCTAAATTCATTCTTTTACCCAGTAGATTTTTGTACGAAGCCCTTTTCTGTATTTACACTTTTTATTTGTATATAATTTTAACTCAAACCAAGGCTGCCAACGTTGGAAAATGGCACTTGTATATAAGTCGACTAACTTTTTATGTGACGAGTTCACAACTTGGTTTTTTATATTAATTTTTCTTCTCAGAGTTTATTCAAAAATGTTCATTTTATGCTTTTTTATACGTGTTTTATGATTTTCCCCTTTTTTTCTGTTTATAATCCTTTTATAGCATGTTCTATAGATGATGTTTATAATAATTACAATATTATTTTATAATCACCATTATTGTAGTCATTATTATCAATATATTGTTGCTTTTTATACCTATTAAAATAAAAAAAATGTCATTTATTATCTGCTCTTTGGTTAATAGCCCGTTTGTCCATATTTACAGCAAATTTGGCTGACAAAAATGGTAAAAGAAGTCTAGGTGATATGAACGTGTGCTGCAGAATATTGTTCTTTATGATAAGCAGCAGCTAATTGAGCAGAACTTGTGCAGCTGTAAGTGTAGCAGCTAGTAGCCAGCAAGTTCTCAAAGGACCATGCTGGAACTATAGCGTCTTATGCAAAATATAGCAGTGGTGATATGATTCACAGCAGTATAAATAACATTAGTAAAAAAAGCACTTCAAGGTTCTGTAATGTCTTTTGTGCTGTGGAAGAGACGTAATGCTGTACCAATATTCAGCAGCCGCTTTCCTCTACAGAAATGAAACGTCAGCTGTGCGCATTGCATCAACAGCTGTATGTGCAGCAAGTGGCAATGGCTCTTCAAGGGAACACCTGCTACAATGCTGTGTTTGCAGCAATATAGATAGCTGTAGTAAAAAGAAAGGCACTTCTAAACCCAGGAGCACATTCTAGGTTCAGTAATGTCTCATATGCTGCATGAGACTGTAATGGTGCTGTATGATTTCCAGGCGCCGTTATACTCTGCAGAAAATGAAACGTCAACATCAAACCCAGCAGCACATTCTAGGTTCTGTACCTAATGTCTTTTATGCTGCAAGAGACTGTAATGGTGCTGTACAATATCAGCAGCCATATTCTCTAAAGAAATGAAACGTCAGCTGTGCGCATTGCATCAACAGCTGTATGTGCAGCAAGTGGCAATGGCTCTTCAAGGGAACAGCCTGCTACAATGCTGTGTTTGCAGCAATATAAATAACTGTAGTAAAAAGAAAGTCACTTCTAAACCCAGGAGCACATTCTAGGCTCAGTAATGTCTTTTATGCTACAAGATACTGTAATGGTGCTGTACAATAACCTGTAGCCGTTTTGCTCTACAGAAAATGAAACGTCAGCAGTGCGCATTGCATCAACAGCTGTATGTGCAGCAAGTGGCAATGGCTCTTCAAGGAACAACCTGCTGCAATGCTGTGAAATTTGCAGCAATATAAATAACTGTAGTAAAAAAAGAAAGCCACTTCTAAACCCAGCAGCACATTCTAGGTTCAGTAATGTCTCATAATTTTCTTCTTCCTTTAGGGTTTAAAAACCAAGGGAAGGGCAGTGGGCTCAGAAATTTTCCAAAAAGGAGAGAAAAAAAGACTATTTTTCTATAGCACAAATGAAACTCAGCCCTAGGTAAAGAATTTTGTAGATTTTAGCCGAGTTTCATTTTGTTTACCTAGTAGTTCATTTTTCAAAATTTTAAACATTTTAGGCGTTTAAGTCCGTCAAAAGTTGGCCTTCTCCGTGTAAGAAGATATTGAAGTATAACCATTGAGAAGGTTATTGAAGTATAACCATTGAGAAGGTTATTGAAGTATAACCATTGAGAAGGTTATTGAAGTATAACCATTGAGAAGGTTAATTTTTAAAGGCTTGTAAATCGTAAACCGTTACAGATATGAAAAAATGCACAAATAAAATCTGCTGGAAATTCAATTCTCTAAATTTTTATTCTATTCATTTTTCTCTAGGACGCACTGTTTTCAAGATAAATTTATTTTAAAAAAAATTATTTTCCGAAAATGGTGCATCCTAGACAAAAATAATTAAGTACAAATTTATAGAGAATTAAATTTCCTACAATTTTTTATTTATTAGGTGTACAAAATGAAACTCAGCCACAGGGTAAATTTGAATTTTGTAGATTTTAGCCGAGTTTCTTTTGTACACCATTTTGAGGGACAAAGGCCCTCAAAATTTGGCGTAATGGCAATATGGCAAGAGCCCCCACTCTGAGAAAGATAAAAGTTGCAAAATAAATTTTAGGTCAATAGGAAAATTTGAAAAAATTCGTCACTGTATAAACATATCACAAAAAAATAGGAAGAGATAAAACTCAAGTAGTAGCTACTTGATCGGAGAACAATTGAGTTGAAAAAATGTACGCGACATTGATTTTTATACTTTTTATTAATTTTACTTCAGGAACAATCATCGAACCTTCCTGGTAACTTATCAAAACGTCTAAAATAAAATTATAATTTTTGTATTTTAGGAGAAATGATAGTTTAAACAAATTTTTAGATAAAATTATTTTAAACGTTAAAAACAACGATGGGGAGATACCTTTTGGAGCGTTCCCTTTGGAAAATGCAACTGGTCAAGTCGATGATGTAAGTTCAGGACTAAAATGTTATACAAAAACAAAATTTTTTAGAAATCATGGGTTCATAAGCTTTTTACAAATTATACTCTTTACAACGGAACTCTTTATAATTTGACGACTATAGAACGCTATGGAGATTCTTATGTTTCATACAAAGAGAATATTCTTGGATTTGATTTAAAAATAACATTTAAAGAATAGAGGTAATTTTAAATTTTTTAGGGGATTTTAAAAAACCATTTTAGATTGTATATAATTTTGAGGCTGAAGGTATTATAAGTGGCTGTCGCAGAACGCTCTGATTCGAGCGACCATCGATGATATAAATACAGTGGCGAAAATTAATGTTGATATGAAAACATTTGAAATGAAAGTCGACGGAAATTTTATCCATCCAGGGTAAATTTTTTTTTTTTCTTATTAGGTGTACAAAATGAAACTCAGCCACAGGGTAAAGAATTTTGTAGATTTTAGCCGAGTTTCATTTTATACACCTAGTAGTTCATTTTTTCAAAATTTTAAACATTTTAGGCGTTTAAGTCCATCAAAAGTTAACCTTCTCCGTGTAAGGTTATTGAAGTATAACCATTAAGAAGGTTAATTTTTAAAGGCTTGTAAATCGTAAACCGTTACAGATATTGAAAAAATGCACTAAATAAAATCTGTTGGAAATTTAATTCTCTTTCTTTTTTATTCTATTCATTATTTCTCTAGGACGCACTGTTTTCAAGATAAATTTAAAAAAAAATTATTTTCCGAAAATGGTGCATCCTAGACAAAAATAATTAAGTGCAAATTTATAGAGAATTAAATTTTCTACAATTTTTATTTATTAGGTGTACAAAATGAAACTCAGCCACAGGGAAATTTGAATTTGTAGATTTTAGCCGAGTTTCATTTTACCTAATAATTTATTTTTTTATTATTTAAGGCCGATGTCCATAAAGTTGGAAGGGTCTTCATTTTCAACGTGGATCATCAACGGCGTTTTAAAAATAGGTACCTCATGGTTTGAAGATAAAATTTTAAACGCTATCAAAGAAACATTGTTTAAAATATAAATAAATCATATATAAAACTTTTTTACTATTTTTTTACAGATTAAGAATCCCATATTTCGTTCACTTTTTCCAAAACGAGTTCTGGAGAGTCGAGTTTGTGTCGCATGAAATATCCCTGAATCTGGGCCGCGCTAACAGGTTTTTTGGCTTCCAGAACTTTTTGTGAAAAATTTCTGGATGAAATTGAATCTGAACATTGGTAAAATCTGTTGAACATGTTTGTAAGTTGATATTCAGTACAGTGGCCGATGTATTCTTTGACGTCAACTCGGCCTGGTCTGACTAGTGCCGGATCCAGTCTGGAAATGATGGTTAAGAAATAATAATAATAATAAAAAGGAAATACCTCTCAATGTAATTTGTGGTCATAAAAACAATTCTGGCTTCTGTGCTTGCCACACCGTCCAGACAGTTAAGAAGTCCAGAAAAAGTACTCTGTTGAGCCCTTCGTAAGCAGTGGCCACTAAAACTGAAGGTAAAAACAATGAAAAAATGGGTTTTTATTATACCTTGTTTGGTGTCTTCTCTGCTGACAAATGCAGCATCGATGTCTTCTAAAAGAATGATCGTATTTTGAGGTGCGACGCTCAAAAGATGATTAAGACGATCATCAGTGAGACCTCTTTCGCTCAAATTTAAGACGCAGATACCGAAACTAAGTTCACCAGCTAAAGCTGTAATGAAAGAAGATTTTCCGCAACCTGGTGGCCCGTACAGTAAATATCCACGACGATACGGTATACCTAAAAACTACGAATTTTTATTATAAAAGAACGCATATTTAGAATTACCTCGGTCGCCGTACCATTTGGAAGCATTAAGAAATTCTTTGACGTCGGATAAAATACGATCGGAAACTCCTTCTTCGAGAACGACGGAATTAATCGGTCGCCTTTTTCGAGGGTGGCCGAAAGGTCGCCAATCTGGTCCCATCGCTGTATACATCACCGTTTTTCCTTCCGTTTGAGTCAGAGCGAGTTTTCTGGCTAAAATTTACCTTTTATTAGGTATACAAAATGAAACTCAGCCACAGGGTAAAGGCTCCCGGAGGGTTTGGGGGGCGATTTGGCCCAGTGGAATTTCGGCCTGAAAATTTAGGAGCATCTAGTAGGTCTATAGAGAGCCTACTGGTAAGTTTTGAAGGCCCTATGACGCCCGTGCTGTCGTTGAGAGCGTTGAACGTGTAGCAAACCACGCGTTTCTTAACCATTCACGTTTTAATTTTTCCTGAAGAGCCAAATCGAAAATTCGACGGTCGCCCAACGCCAAACTTCATAAACCGTGTTGAGAACAACTCCTATTTTTTTGGTAGCTAGCAAAAAATTGATTATATTGATTTCATGCGATTTTCTGAGTAAATGCGCACGGGAATTCAACATTTTCCATCAAAAACACCTGTTAAAAAAATCGCGCCACTTTTTAACCACTACTAAAACGTTCCTTTTTATACTAGAAAAGCCCTCAATTTTTTCATAATTTTAAAATTGGTGGTACGGTGTCGTTTTCAAAGAAAACCACGACGATTTTAATGGTTTTTCACCATTTTTTGATCATGAACCAAATAAACAATAAGAAAGTTTCCCTCTGACTCTTAAAAAGTAAAAAATAAACATTTAATTTAAATAATATACTTATTTTTACATAATACCGAAGCATAGGTATTATTTAAATTAAATAATATTGCTTATGCTGTACTCAATAGGTATTCCCAACTACCTACTAACTTTGGTTTCAATGAGTATTTTTTTTATTTCAAAAACTTAGGACAAAATTATTATGTGAAACGTCTTAAAAATAAAATTATTAATAAATAAATAAAAATAAAAACTATTAGTGTCAATGAAGAAGTCTGCATCAAGGACAGTGATACAAACACCGGTAACTTTTTGATTAAACTAAGAACAGAAAATTCATACGCTTTAATTGCATCAATACTTGGACTCGATAATGAGCATCAAGTATCTAACTTTTGCCATTCCGTTCTTAAATCTTTCGAAAAATACGTGTTACCTACTCGTTTCGGATTTTCCTCTGATTCACAAAACGATTTGATCGAACTTCATACGTCGCCACTCGCTAGAAAAATTCACAACATAGGCAGCAACACGTTGGCCCTTGACGGCACAGCAGTGTCATTTCAGAAACTGTAACTTGTTTGAAAATTACCTTTTACCGAGTCCAACCCCAACCTTCTTTTTCAACCAGCTCTGCCAACGTATTTGCAGCAGGTTGAGAACGTAGCATGAGACTAGTGATTTTTTTGAAGTTTTCGGCATCTTTTTTTTTGCCCGGAGAACGACTTCCTTTGATAGACGTTGTTGGCGCTTTTTTCGTGCCGAACATATGTGCCGTCAAAGATAAGGGCCAACGTTTTGCTGCCTATATTGTGAATCACTGTCCTTGATGCAGACTTCTTCATTGACACTAATAGTTTTTATTTTTATATTTATTAATAATTTTATTTTTTAAGACGTTTCACATAATAATTGTCCTAAGTTTTTGAAATAGAAAAAAAAAATACTCATTGAAACCAAAGTTAGTAGGTAGTTGGGAAATACCTATTGAGTACAGCATAAGCAATATATTTAATTTAAATAATACCTATGCTTCGGTATTATGTAAAAATAAGTATATTATTTAAATTAAATGTTTATTTTTTTACTATTTAAGAGTCAGAGGGAAACTTTCTTATTGTTTATTTGGTTCATGATCAAAAAAAATGGTGAAAAACCATTAAAATCGTCGTGGTTTTCTTTGAAAACGACACCGTACCACCAATTTTAAAATTATGAAAAAATTGAGGGCTTTTCTAGTATAAAAAGGAACGTTTTAGTAGTGGTTAAAAAGTGGCGCGATTTTTTTAACAGGTGTTTTTGATGGAAAATGTTGAATTTCCCGTGCGCATTTTCTCAGAAAATCGCATGAAATCAATATAATCAATTTTTTGCTAGCTACCAAAAAAATAGGAGTTGTTCTCAACACGGTTTATGAAGTTTGGCTTTGGGCGACCGTCGAATTTTCGATTTGGCTCTTCTGGAAAAATTAAAACGTGAATGGTTAAGAATCGCGTGGTTTGCTACACGTTCAACGCTCTCACCGACAGTACGGGCGTCATAGGGCCTTCAAAATTACCAGTAGGCCTCTCTATAGACCTACTAGATGCCCCTAAATTTTCAGGCCAAAATTCCACTGGGGCCAAATCGCCCCTCTAACCCTTCGGGAGCCTTTGAATTTTGTAGATTTTAGCCGAGTTTCATTTTGTACACCTAGTAGCTCATTTTTTTCAAAATTTTAAACATTTAGGCGTTAAAGTCCATCAAAAGTTGACCTTCTCCGTGTAAGAAGGTTATGACGTATAACCATTAAGAAGGTTAATTTTTAAAGGCTTGTAAATCATAAACCGTTACAGATATTGAAAAATGCACTAAATAAAATCTGTTGGAAATTTAATTCTCTTTCATTTTTATTCTATTCATTTTTTCTCTAGGACGCACTGTTTTCAAGATAAATTTATTTAAAAAAAATTATTTTCCGAAATGGTGCATCCTAGAAAAAAATAATTAAGTTCAAATTTATAGAGAATTAAATTTCCTAAAAGTTTTATTTATTAGGTGTACAAAATGATAACTCAGCCACAGGGTAAATTTGAATTTTGTAGATTTTAGCCGAGTTTCATTTTGTACACCTAGTAGTTCATTTTTTCAAAATTTTGAACATTTTAGGCGTTAAAGTCCATCAAAATTTGACCTTCTCCGTGTAAGAGGTTATTGAAGTATAACCAATAAGAAGGTTAATTTTTAAAGCCTTGTAAATCGTAAACCGTTACAGATATTGAAAAAATGCACTAAATAAAATCTGTTGGAAATTTAATTCTCTTTCATTTTTATCCTATTCATTTTTTCTCTAGGACGCACAGTTTTTAAGATAAATTTATTTTAAAAAAAATTATTTTCCGAAAATGGTGCGTTCTAGTTCTCTAGTTTTCGCGTTGTCTACTTTTCGAAGAGATTCCAGACCCCATAGAAGAAAGTGACCAATGGTCTTTACTAGCAATCTTCCAGCACATTTTAATGACCTTTATCTTAAAAATTTCTAGAGCTTTTTCAAAATTCGCAAAAATATCGGAAATCGTGTCTAAAAAAATAATTAAGTACAAATTTATAGAGAATTAAATTTCCTACAATTTTATTTATTAGGTGTACAAAATGATAACTCAGCCACAGGTAAATTTGAATTTTTTAGATTTTAGCCGAGTTTCATTTTGTACACCTAATATAATTTTTAAAAAAAATGTTATTGAGATACCTTCTTCGAGAATATCAAAATAAACTTGTTTATTTCTTCCTAGAGACGTCAAAGTGACCGTTTCCCAAGGTACTCCCATATGCAGATCTAAAGTATGTTGTTCTCGCGTTCGGTCTACTTTTATCCAAGTACCTCGATAACTAAAAAAAGTAAAATCAATAAAAAACTGAGATAGATTTCAAAAACACCATTAAAATCTAATGCCCAAAAATGGTGATTTTAGGCCAGGTGAAACTCAGCCACAGGGTAAAGAAAAAAGGCCTAAAAGTGGTGTTTTCATGGCCAACCATAGAAAACAGCATAGAAAACAATTGGTAAAACGATTGTCGACAAAGACTATTAGGCGTTTTTAACTTCTCAAAGAGAGTATTGAATTACCCTCTATGTCTAGTTTTCGAAGAGATTCCAGACCCCATAGAAGAAAAGTGACCAATGGTCTTTACTAGCAATCTTCCAGCACATTTAATGACCTTTATCTTAAAAATTTCAAGAGCTTTTTTTCAAAATTCGCAAAAATATCGGAAAGTCTAAAAATTTTTTTACTGCGCTTAAACAGTTGATCCACTCTAACACAGAATACCCCCTACATTTAATAGAATAATCTCCCTCCGTGGGTCAGTGGTCATAGACTCTGATCAACCTCTAGAAGTACAAGTTTTAGGCAAAAACACCAGAAAAATGGGTGTTTCTGGGTCGAAAGAGGAAAAACGGCAAAATTTACGCAGAAAAACTTACTTAAAAAAATGTGTACCGACGCTAGGAATAAAATCATATTTGGTCTTTATAAGACCAGTGTCGTGCTGTTCGAAACTGGTCTCTACGCTCAGATGCTGAGTTTTCTTCGCACCTCTCACCGTAATCCACTGAAGAAGCCACTGGTAGCTTTTGTCCCGGCATGGTACCTCCAGGGTGATCATGTAGTTCCTCCGCAGGAAGACCAGAGATGCCTGAAGACCTTTACGAAGTACCGCTGCTGCTGCTCCGATACCGAAAAGCCCAAATCCCGCACCGAAATACGGATTGTCTCCCAACGTCGAGACATATTCGCTGATTGTCATTTTTTTAGTCTTTTTACATTCTTCGATATTGGGGATAAAGGGTGATAAGAGGTTTCCTTTTGGTTCACAAGTGAGGAAACAATGACAGAGGTTATTTGCTGTAGTGATGGCGAATCCTATGATACCATTTTTTGCTTCAAGCGGAGGTGGATTGAACATAAAAAATGCCCAAAAGGCGATCCGTTTCGTCCGCCTTGGATGTACAAATCGTCCATTTTACCACGTGGTCGTCATGATGAAAAGGCGCTGCCAGCACGAACAGCCCATCGAGCAGGTCGGCACGTTTGACCCTCTTCCCAACGAAAGAGGTGAGAAGTTGGTCTCCTTCAATTTCGAAAGGATCCAGTATTGGATAGGCGAGGGTTCCAAAGTTTCGAAGCCGGTCGCCGAGCTACTCGGACTCTCCGGCTTTCTTCCGCTCCATCCGAACACACTGATGACCTCCTGGAGAAACCGGAAGAAACTCGAAAGCAAACAAGTCGAAGAACCAAAAGATGCTTCTCCATCATAGTAGTTATAGATAGTTTTTGTATTTGTACATATTTAAGATTAAAATGTAGCATTAACTTACTCATAGTATCTATTAAGCTCCCATAGTTCTGAAAGTGCATTTCCTATTATTTATACAGCTGCAAATTTGACAGCATCATTGCAGCAGGTTGGTCCTTTGAAGAGCTATTGCTTCTGCACATGTTGATGCGATGTGTACTGCTGCTGTTTTATTTTCTGCAGAGCAAAACGGCTGCTGAAAATCGTACATCACCATTACTATCTCTTGCAGTACAAAAGAGATTAGGTACAGAACCTAGAACGTGCTGCAGGTTTTGGAATGTGGACGTTTCATTTTCTCAGAAACGTACGGCTGCTGGAAATCACAGCACCATTACAGTCTCTTGCAGCATAAAAGACATTAGGTACGGAACCTAGAATGTGCTGCTGGGTTGGAGATGTGGATGTTTTATTTTCTGCAGAACAAACGGCTGCTGGAAATCGTACAGCACCATTACAGTCTCTTGCAGCATAAAAGACATTAGGTACAGAACCTAGAATGTGCTGCTGGGTTGGAGATGTGGACGTTTTATTTTCTGCAGAGTATAACGGCTGCTGGAAATCGTACAGCACCATTACTGTCTCTTGCAGCATAAAAGACATTAGGTACGGAACCTAGAATGTGCTGCTGGGTTGGAGATGTGGATGTTTTATTTTCTGCAGAACAAACGGCTGCTGGAAATCGTACAGCACCATTACAGTCTCTTGCAGCATAAAAGACATTAGGTACAGAACCTAGAATGTGCTGCTGGGTTGGAGATGTGGACGTTTTATTTTCTGCAGAGTATAACGGCTGCTGGAAATCGTACAGCACCATTACAGTCTCTTGCAGCATAAAAGACATTAGGTACGGAACCTAGAATGTGCTGCTGGGTTGGAGATGTGGATGTTTTATTTTCTGCAGAACAAAACGGCTGCTGGAAATCGTACAGCACCATTACAGTCTCTTGCAGCATAAAAGACATTAGGTACAGAACCTAGAATGTGCTGCTGGGTTGGAGATGTGGACGTTTTATTTTCTGCAGAGTAACGGCTGCTGGAAATCGTACAGCACCATTACTGTCTCTTGCAGCATAAAAGACATTAGGTACGGAACCTAGAATGTGCTGCTGGTTGGAGATGTGGACGTTTTATTTTCTGCAGAGTAAACGGCTGCTGGAAATCGTACAGCACCATTACTGTCTCTTGCAGCATAAAAGACATTAGGTACGGAACCTAGAATGTGCTGCTGGGTGGAGATGTGGACGTTTTATTTTCTGCAGAGTATAACGGCTGCTGGAAATCGTACAGCACCATTACTGTCTCTTGCAGCATAAAAGACATTAGGTACGGAACCTAGAATGTGCTGCTGGGTGGAGATGTGGATGTTTTATTTTCTGCAGAACAAAACGGCTGCTGGAAATCGTACAGCACCATTACAGTCTCTTGCAGCATAAAAGACATTAGGTACAGAACCTAGAATGTGCTGCTGGGTTGGAGATGTGGACGTTTTATTTTCTGCAGAGTATAACGGCTGCTGGAAATCGTACAGCACCATTACTGTCTCTTGCAGCATAAAAGACATTAGGTACGGAACCTAGAATGTGCTGCTGGGTTGGAGATGTGGACGTTTTATTTTCTGCAGAGTATAACGGCTGCTGGAAATCGGACAGCACCATTACTGTCTCTTGCAGCATAAAAGACATTAGGTACGGAACCTAGAATGTGCTGCTGGGTTGGAGATGTGGACGTTTTATTTTCTGCAGAGTATAACGGCTGCTGGAATCGTACAGCACCATTACAGTCTCTTGCAGCATAAAAGACATTAGGTACGGAACCTAGAATGTGCTGCTGGGTTGGAGATGTGGATGTTTTATTTCTGCAGAACAAAACGGCTGCTGGAAATCGTACAGCACCATTACAGTCTCTTGCAGCATAAAAGACATTAGGTACAGAACCTAGAATGTGCTGCTGGGTTGGAGATGTGGACGTTTTATTTTCTGCAGAGTATAACGGCTGCTGGAAATCGTACAGCACCATTACTGTCTCTTGCAGCATAAAAGACATTAGGTACGGAACCTAGAATGTGCTGCTGGGTTGGAGATGTGGATGTTTTATTTTCTGCAGAACAAACGGCTGCTGGAAATCGTACAGCACCTTACAGTCTCTTGCAGCATAAAAGACATTAGGTACAGAACCTAGAATGTGCTGCTGGGTTGGAGATGTGGACGTTTTATTTTCTGCAGAGTATAACGGCTGCTGGAAATCGTACAGCACCATTACAGTCTCTTGCAGCATAAAAGACATTAGGTGCAGAAACTAGAATGTGCTGCTGGGTTGGAGATTTGGACGTTTTAATTTCTGCAGAGTATAACGGCTGCTGGAAATCGTACATCACTATTACAGTCTCATGCAGCGGTTAATAATCGTTTCTTTGCAAAAAATAATTTCTTTCTCTTCTTTCTGATAATTTTTAGGTAAAAAAGTTTTATTAAGTAAAAAACAAATATACGCATTCTCATTAAATAGCCGGACTATTTATTTTATAAATTAACAGTAATAATAAAAAATAAAAAATTGGTAAACAAAAAATATTTGTTTTTTTCAAAATACAAAAAAATGTATCCAACAAGTTAGTAGGTACAAAAAAGAAAAATACTTTTTAAAAAACTAAACGATACAACTAAATTATTTTTTATCACAATTAGCGACTTGAAAAGATCCATAAGTTTAAAAAAAAAAACGTTCTCCGTGAGGTTTCCTGTTTGAGCATCACAAAAATAAATTGGTCCTGCTGAGATTAATTGACTTCTAAATAAAAGACAGGTTTAAACTATGAAAAATAGCAATCTATGTGATTGAGCAAAATGTGATTTGAAAGCTAGAGGAATGTTAGGTAAAGCATTAAAAAATATAGTTTTAATCTACTTAAAAGAGGAAACACGGATCAATTTAAAACGAAGCTTATTTTTTTTAATAAAAAATAAAGCGATATTTGTTTAAATACTGTTTTTGATTCATTTTTTCTTTTTCGCGCTTCTCGTTTATAACTGTGTTTTCGTTTTGACGATTTATCTTTGTTCCACTGAACGTGGAGTTTAAGCGCTAATGAAAGGTCTTCTTGTTCCTGTCGGCTTTTTCCTCGATTTTACGATCTTCATCCGAAGTCTCGAGCGAAACGAGGGTTTTCGTCCGCGAAAAATTGTTCGACGAGATTTTCAACGTCGTTTATTCGTACGGTTTCGATTCGTTTGAGGTCTTTGGCATTGAGCGCACACAGATTCTTAGGCTGGTAGATCGGCACTATTGTGTTTTCCCCATCTATAAAATTAGTTTAATTACACATTAAAAGGAAATAAAAGTCAGAAATTGAAAGTTCAGTTTTTATGATTATTCAAAAAATGTTGGACGAAATGAAAATTTCAATAAAAAAAATTGTAGCTCACAAAATTTTCTTAAGCTTTTTTCTATGGTACTCACAGCCAGTGTTGGGCGTAATCATAATCGCAATTACGATTACGATTGTAATCGCAAGTTTCTTAATTACGATTACGATTACAATTGCATTTTTTTAACGATTACAATCGTAATTGTATTTTTTTCTGCGATTACAATCGTAATTGTATTTTATTCTGCGATAACCATTGTAGTTATTTTTTTCTGCGATTAAAATCGTAATCGTATTGTTTTCTGCGATTACAATCGTAATTGTATTTTATTTCTGCGATAAACATTATAATCGTATTTTTTTCTGCGATTACAATCGTAATTGTATTTTTTTCTCGATTACCATTATAATCATACTTTTTCTGCGATTACAGTTGTAATTGCATTTTTTTTTTCAGCAATTACGGGCGTAATCGTATTTTTTTAGCTTTTATGGCTCCTAAACATTTTACGACCGTAATCGCAGAAAAAATTACGATTATATGGTAATCCCAGAAAAAATACAATTACGATGTAATTGCAGAAAAAAAATACGATTACGATTGTAATCCTAAAAAATGCGATTACAATCGTAATCGCAGAAAAAAATACGAATACGATTGTAATCGTAATTAAGAAACTTGAGATTACAATCGTAATCGTAATAGCGATTACGATTACGCCCACACTGCCCACAGCCTAGTCATTGAAGTTAAGTTTTCATATTTTTTTCCTTCTCTGTACATTCAAGAACGAATAATCCTAACGAGTCCGTTCTTATTATTAAAAAAAAAGGGGGGAAAACTAATAAATAATTTACTTGGCATAATTTTGGCGGAGTTCTCGGCGCAGCACATATCGGAGTAAAATGAGTGAATTCTGAAGTGATCGAATCTCGACCATGCTCGACTTTTTCTACAAAAAAAAAAAAAAAAACTTATTTTTAATTTTTATTTTATTTGGCTGTTACCTGACGAAGTTGCTGCTGAGGAGGAAGTGACCACGTGTCGGCCTACAAAAAATTTTTACAATTTGGCAAAAAGTGACGAAATTACCTTTTTCTGTGAATAAATTTGTTTTCGTGTACAACATGCTTATTTCTTTGTCGAGTTGGATCTCTTCTTTACTACGAGCGATCGGCGGATTTTTCGGTTTGTCTTTCTCCAGCGCTTGGTTGAGTAATTTGTCGAATTTCGAAGGTCGCTTTTTGACTAATTCTTTATTTTGATCTGAAAAGATGGTTATCATTAAATTAAGGCCACTTTCTTCCAGTTTTTCTAAAATATCTTGGAAACCGTTGCTCAAAACGGAAAAGCTAATAAGATGAAATCTTTAGCTGACAAAATTTCCTACAAAAATGTATTTAAGTGTTTTTGACGAAGGACCCTTATTTTAGGTTTAAAGGTATTTTTGTCCCGGTTTTTCCAAAATATCTTGAATACCGTTGCTCAAAACGGAAAAGTCAATAAAATGAAAGTTTTAGCTGACAAAATTTCCTACAAAAATGTACTTAAGTGTTTTTGACGTAGGACCCTTATTTTAGGTTTAAAGGTATTTTGTCCCGGTTTTTCTAAAATATCTTGAATACCGTTGCTCAAAACGGAAAATTCAATAAAATCAAAGTTTTAGCTGACAAAATTTCCTACAAAAAGGTACTTAAGTGTTTTCAATGTAGGACCCTTAGTTTAGGCTCTATGAGGCGTTGAAGTTTTAATCACAAGGTCTTATTTTAAGTACTCGAGTAGGAGTGGGTTTGAACTCAAGAATCCTATCGAGTCCGTTCATTTGGTCGAGTGGGGCTCTCTGAGCAAGAACTTCCAGAAGAAACTGGAAGCTAACAAATGGAACTAGAACTTACCTAGGGTTAATAAACTTTTATTTTTCTGCTTCTTCTTGATCTCATTTGGAAACTGAGATTTGACCTCTTCCCAGAAGGGCTGATCGACGATTTCTTGAGGCTTTTCGTCTGCCTGAGAAAAGTGGCGATCCTTTTCCGGCAGACGGGGCAGGAGAGGGTCCTTTCGAGGCAGTGGAGGCAGACGAGGTGCCGGCAAGGGAGGGAAACGGGCTCGATGTAGATTTCACGGCAAACCGGGCAAAGAGCGTCCTGAACGTCCAACTTCCTCAGGACTCGACTAGCGATCGGATTCGAGGACATTTCGTCTTCGACATCAACGATAGATGCATCTGTCGTAAATCGACGATCAGCATCAACCACTCCACGAAACTTAAGACCTTATATTACCAATCAATCACGAAAAACTTGCTCAGCGAACTTCTTAAGACGTAAACGTTTCTAGCACGCAGAGCCTATGGAACAGCTGATGTTCGTCAGCGGTTGACCTTGACTACTCTAGCGCCATTGACGTACGGGAAAAGATACAACAAGAAATGCGCTCTTATTTTAAAAATTTGTATACTGGGTGTCCCAGTTCAGCAAGTAGTAGACTTTAGATTTGTCTACTGGGTCAAACACCCGCAACATCTTGCCAAGAATCAAAATTTTGCGCGATTTTCGGGGGTTTTCAAAAATGAAAAAACACTACCAGCCTTTCAAGAGTTTCTCATGGTTTTAACTTCCTTAAAGAAGTTATTGCGATACCCTCGACGTTGTAGTATTATATGAAGGAAATACGGAAAATCCATAATGATGATTTAAGAAAGAATCAGTGAGGAGAAAGGTGCTAAGTGGTATCTACAGCCAAGAGAACTTGTAAGTGCATCTGCCACGTGGTTGGTCGTTTGAATGCGCAGGGTCCGTAGTACATGCAATTTTTTACACGTGGACGATTATTGTCAGATCTTTAACAAGCTTCCTTGAGAGACATAACTATATAGAGGTCGGTAGCGTTCGGGCGGGATTGCAGGGGTTATGTCACCGGTTATCAAGTCTTTTATGTACATCAGGAGTCGACCTATTCTGTGCTTGTGTGGTTTTTATTTTCCCTGCCATGTCTGCGTATTTAATAAACTTGAAAAATCATCATCCCTTCATCATATTTTAAAATCTTTAAATTAATTTTTGAAGGGTTGACGGTATCGGAGAAATAATTTTGAGAACGAACGTTAACCATAACGAGAGAATTCAAACTATATGTATTCATGTCAGTGATGTACTGGAGACTTTCCGGCGAATAAGCTAATAAACTGAAAAAAGAAATAAATACCTAATCAATTTATAAACTCGTTACCTCCTCTTTCCTCTGTAAAAGAAACAAGATCTGTATCTGCTATGTTGCTGTACACCAAAACTCTTTCTCTCAATCCAAATGCAATTGCGGCAACTTGAGAAGAACTATTGCGAAGATAGATGGCAGGAAAATGGCCTTTTTGAGCTTTTTCGAGTTCTTCAAGTTTCACTTTTACTGTAGCAGTTCCAGCAAATACTTTGTAGTATAATTCTTTTCATTTGATCAATAGCTAGTCCAAAAATTCCGTCCGTAATGTGAATGGTATGCCCGAAATACTATTTAAAAAATTTTAGTTATGAATAGAAATATAGAATATTTACATGAAAATATTGATAGTTGGGATTTGAATGCATTGATGGGTCGGTGAATCTTTTAAACTGTCCAGTTCCGCTGTCGTAGGTGATGAGCGCTGGACTTTCCACGTCAGCGATATATGCTTTTACACTTTGGCATTTATGATCTGAAGCCTCTAACAAAAGAGCTATATTTGTGATGAGCATATTTTCACGGACGACATGAGGAGGAAGAATAATTCTTTTAATGAATTGATTATTGCGAGGATTGAAAACTAAGATGGTTGGTGGACATAAAAATGAATGACCATAAATTTTCCCTGCGTCGACAACCCAAAGGTTTCCACAGTTATCCACATTCATCCTAAACGCCGATGTTATACCGTGACAATTCCTTTGCCCAAGCACTGATCGTTCATGCCATGACCAATCAGGATAAGCCTACAAAAAATTTATTTGAATCATTAAAACTATTTTACCTTCAACTTTGGCGATGTATCATCTCCTCGAGGTATCCAAGAAAGCGAAGCTGGTATTCCCGGAGAAAACCTTGGTGTCGCTATTATTATTTTATTTTTAAAAAATTGTATTCCAGTTATAAAGACTGTCTTTTTTTGATAGTTAGGGTTTTCCGGGTATCCTGGGGGGGTATCGAATTCAAGAACTTTCCAACCATACAAGAACTTTCCAACACGTTTGTAATCTCCCGATGATAATCGGCAGCCCGAAGACTAAAACAAAAAGTAACTTGAGGCTCAAAGAAATTACATTTGAAGTCATCCTCTTGGACAACCATATGAAGACAAATTTCGCCCAATTCTACATTTTTATAATAGTTTTGAATTTTTTAATCAATTTTATAGCACTTTTTAACTTCCTTAAAGAATTTTTAAACAATGATACTACTGGCGTACGAAAATTAAATTTATTTATTATTTTATCAACAAGGAAAAATTTGAAGGTCAAGTTTCAATAAAAATATGGGCCTCTACATATCATGTATGAATATAATTATGTAAATTGTATAAATTTTGATCGACCAATTTATTAGATGTACAAAATGAAACTCGGCTAAAATCAACAAAATTAAATTTACCCTGTGGCTCAGTTTATTTTATACACCTAATAAATAAAAATTGTAGGAAATTTAATTTTCTATAAATTTGTACTTAATTATTTTTTCTAGGATGCACCATTTTCGGAAAATAATTTTAAAAAAAAATTTATCTTGAAAACAGTGCGTCCTAGAGAAAAAATGAATAGAATAAAAATTGAAGAGAATTGAATTTCCAACTGATTTTATTTACTGCATTTTTTCAATATCTGTAACGGTTTACGATTTACAAGCCTTTAAAAATTAACCTTCTTAATGGTTATACTTCAATAACCTTCCTACACGGAGAAGGTCAACTTTTGATGGACTTTAACGCCGAAAATGTTTAAAATTTTGAAAAAATGAACTACTAGGTGTACAAAATGAAACTCGCTAAAATCTACAAAATTCAGTGGCTGAGTTTCATTTTGTACACCTAATATAAGGAGTATTTGGTAAAATTTGGCGAAAAACAGGATAGCAGTACGTCCGCAACGCAGTTTTTACATATCCAAACAGAGATATGAGATGATGGTGTAAAAATTTGGTGAAAATAGGATGAAAACCGTGGCCGTTAAGAGTTACGGGAAAAAAAATGCTATGGCCGGCTGGCCGGAACCACAAAGTTGAGATCGGTAAAGATCAATTTCGATTTGACCCTCCGGGGTCTGGAAGACCCTTCCCCAAAAACCTGACGTCGAGGGTAAAACAGTAACTTTTTTTAGGAAGTTAAAAGACCATTTGCATTTTGATAATAAGAAGTAGATACCTTCTTTGAATTTTATCGTTTGAAACTGCATGCCAAAATTTATTGCACCTACGTATTGTTCCAAAAATTTAAAAAATTTCAACTAATTAAATACAAGAATTTATAGAATTTCTAGAAATAAATTTTAACTGCCTAAAAAGAAGTTAATGTGACACCCTTCACGTGATTGGCTATCTTAGCGAGGTTAAAAGGTTATGTTAGCAAGGTTTTCTTAGGCCGTACATCTTCCGCATTTTTCCGAGGCACTTCATGGCCGCAATTTTCACCTGAATTTTACAAAATCTCCCTTTCATAGTAATCTGAAAATGTCCAAGATTATTTTTGCGAAAATGGCGCAGTCTGTCTTACTAAAGTTTTGTTTACGATAGAGCCGTACTATTGGTCCAATCTTCACCACCAGATACTCGTTATTATCTTCCTTAAAGAAGTTATTGTGATACCCTCCACGTCGGGTTTTTGGGGAGGGCTCTTCCAGACCGTAGGATAAATTCGAAGATGGATCTACACTGATCTCAACTTTGTCTGTGGTTCCGGCCGGCCGTAGCATTTTTTTCCGGAACACTTTACGGCCACAGTTTTCATCCGATTTTCACCAAATTTTCACACAAATTTCTTTAGCAGGTGAAGAAGATGTAACGAGGCGATTTTTGAATTTCGAAAAAATGGCGGAGATATGTCTGTTTTAAATTTAAAAAAATTCGCTGCGGCCGAACCGTTAATCCGATTTTCACCAAATTTTCACCAATTACTCCTTATATTTTTTAAGAATTTTTGGTGTAAAAAAATTGCCACTTTTTAATTATTAAATTTTTTTTAGTAGGGAGAAATTTCGTAATTCTACCCTTTACGAAAGGCACACCCCTAGGCCAAAGAGCCCATTATTTCTACCTTGACACTTCGAAAAATTTTCGAAAAAAAGAACTTAAAAATTTTTCAAAAAAAAAATAAAAGAAAAGGAAAGAAATTAAATTATTATATTATATGATGGAAATACGGAAAATCATAATGATGATTTAAGAAAGAATCAGTGAGGAGAAAGGTGCAAAGTGGTATCTACAGCCAAGCGAACTTGTATGTGCATCTGCCACGTGGTTGGTCGTTTGAATGCGCAGGGTCCGTAGTACATGCAATTTTTTACACGTGGACGATTTATTGTCAGATCTTTAACAAGCTTCCTTGAGAGACATAACTATATAGAGGTCGTAGCGTTCGGGCGGGATTGCAGGGGTTATGTCTCACCGGTTATCAAGTCTTTTATGTGGGTGCGCCAATGCAACTTACTTTTTTGAAAAATCGATTTAAAAAAAAGTACTTATGATATAGTTTTGAGCATTATTATTTCTGACAGTAAATTTAACAATGTTTTTTTCTACATTTTTTTGAAAATGGTATCTGCCAAATGGCGACCCTCATTCTCAATACACTCTTCAAGTCGACTTTTGAAGTTTCTGAAATTGACATGAATTTTGACGGGCTAAACAATCGCGTTCTGTCAATTCTTGCACAATTGCCAATTTATAGGGATGAAATTTTAGGTCACTGAAGAATTCTTCTAAGTGTAGAGTCAGGAATCCCCAGAGCAGCTGCATGCTTGCGAGCTGAACGCCGGGGAGAACGCAATAAGTGAATTCAATTTGAAAACAGTGTTTTTCATTGAAGGTCGCTATTCGACCGATACGATCAACTGAACCTTTTGAAAAAAATACATAAAAAAACATTTTGATATTTACCATCCGAAACCAAAATGCTCAAAACCATATCTCAAGTACTTTTTTTAAATCGATTTTTCAAAAAAGTAAGTTGCATTGGCGCACCCTGTACATCAGGAGTCGACCTATTCTGTGCTTGTGTGGTTTTTATTTTCCCTGCCATGTCTGCGTATTTAATAAACTTGAAAAATCATCATCCTCCTTCATCATATTTTAAAATCTTTAAATTAATTTTTGAAGGGTCGACGGTATCGGAGAAATAATTTTGAAAACGAGCGTTAACCATAACGAGAGAATTCAAACTATATGTTTTCATGTCAGTGATGTACTGGAGACTTTCCGGCGAATAAGCTAATAAACTGAAAAAAGAATAAATACCTAATCAATTTATAAACTCGTTACCTTTCTCCTCTTTCCTCTGTAAAAGAAACAAGATCTGCATCTGCTATGTTGCTGTACACCAAAACTCTTTCTCTCAATCCAAATGCAATCCCGATAGCTTGAGAAGAACTATTGCGAAGATAGATGGCAGGAAAATGGCCTTTTTGAGCTTTTTCGAGTTCTTCAAGTTTCACTTTTACTGTAGCAGTTCCAGCTAATACTTTGTAGTATAATTCTCTTTTCATTTGATCAATAGCTAGTCCGAAAATTCCGTCCGTCATGTGAATGGTATGCCCGAAATACTATTTAAAAAGTTTAGTTATGAATAGAAATATAGAATATTTACATTAAAATATTCATAGTTGGGATTTGGATGCATTGATGGGTCGGTGAATCTTTTAAAATGTCCGTTCCGCTGTCGTAGACGATGAGCGATGGACCTTCCTCGTCAGCGATATATGCTTTTACTCTTTGGCATTTATGATCTGAAGCCTCTAACAAAAGAGCTATATTTACGATGAGCATATTTTCACGGACGACATGAGGAGGAAGAATAATTCTTTTAATGAATTGATTATTGCTAGGATTGAAAACTAAGATGCTTGGTGGACATATGCTCTTTGATGAACCAAAAATTTTCCCTGCGTCGACAACCCAAAGGTTTCCACAGTTATCCACATTCATCCTAAACGCCGATGTTATACCGTGACAATTCCTTTGCCCAAGCACAGATCTTTCATGCCATGACCAATCAGGATAAGCCTACAAAAAATTTTATTTGAATCATTAAAACTATTTTACCTTCAACTTTGGCGATGTATCATCTCCTCGAGGTATCCAAGAAAGCGAAGCTGGTATTCCCGGAGAAAACCTTGGTGTCGCTATTATTATTTTATTTTTAAAAAATTGTATTCCAGTTATAAAGACTGTCTTTTTTTGATAGTTAGGATTTTCCGGGTATCCTGGGGGGGTATCGAATTCAAGAACTTTCCAACCATACAACGTTTGTAATCTCCCGATGATAATCGGCAGCCCGAAGACTAAAACAAAAAATAACTTGAGGCTCAAAGAAATTACATTTGAAGTCATCCTCGTTGGACAATAACAATATGAAGACAAATTTTGCCCAATTCTACATTTTTATAATAGTCTTTTGAATTTTTTATCAATTTTATAGCACTTTTTAACTTCCTTAAAGCATTTTTAAACAATGATACTACTGACGTACGAAAATTAAATTTATTTATTATTTTATCAACAAGGAAAAATTTGAAGGTCAAGTTTCAATAAAATATGGGCCTCTACATATCATGTATGAATATATACATGTAAATTGTAAAAATTTTGATCGACCAATTTATTAGATGTACAAAATGAAACTCGGCTAAAATCAACAAAATTCAAATTTACCCTGTTGCTGAGTTTCATTTTGTACACCTAATAATTATGTAAATTGTATAAATTTTGATCGACCAATTTATAATTGAGGGATGGTGATATACTGGGTGTCCGGGATAAGTCTGGGAGAGCGTTAAAAAGTGGTTTTATGAAAAAATGTTAAATGTAAACCCCCCTAATTTAAATCAAAGAATTTGATGGTGTCGTTTAAAATGCGCCTAGATATACAGGGTGCCCTCAACAGAACCTAACTTTGTTATATCAAATGAAAGACCCTATTTTTTATTTCATATTCGTAATCTCGCAAAACTTCAATTTAGACGATTCATATGACCATTTTAGACAACTTTAAAAAATGTCAAAATTTAGCGTTTTTTTTGCGCTAAAATCCGTTAAAATCAACCTAAGAGCTCAAGAGAAACGCAGATTAGGGGGTCGACCTTTTGAAATATTTGATTTCATCATCAGGACTTGTTGATCATAAAATAATTAAAAAATAAGATTTTTTCGACATATTCTGAATTTTAAAAAAGAAGATGCATTAAATTTTCTCTTTGAAAAACTTTTTAAATAATGATGATTAAAAGGTCTTGATGGTGAAATAAAAATTTCGGAAGCTCGAATCTGCGTTTCTCTCCCAATTATGAATATATGACCATTTCAAATCTAACATGATTTTTTTTCCTAATTTTTCTAAATTTTAATCCTAAATTCCTGAGTTATTCCTAAATTTCTTCCTTGTAGTGGAAAACCGTTTTATTCGATTTTTCTTCTGAGAGGAGAAATAATCATTGTTCTATTTTTTCATAACCTTTTTATATTTTGGCCTCACAAAATGACATATAAATTTCTATTCCTTACCAAAAGAAAAATATAATCTTTAAAAGATCTTTTTATATATGAATGAGTTTTCTGCTCAAATAATTGAACGACAAAATTCTCTTCAAAATTTTTCATCCTGCATTCATCATTCATTTTTCATTCAATCTTCTTAATTGTGCACACTTCTTTAGAGTTCCAATAATGATAAGATGTCTTCAGTTTGATCGTGGATATAAAAAATAGTAATGAATAATCCCTATTTCCGAGCAAATCTACTTGTGAGATAGTATACTTCAGCCATCTAATAAATTCTTCTAGGTGATGCTATAATAAAAAGGATCATAATAAGCCTAATACAATAATAAAATGATGAATAATAAAAATAATAGTAACCGATCTATACCATATAGATCTCTTACCAAAGGTTCCTTTCCTGTTTTTTTTTTTTTTTGTAATTTCAATTTCCTTGAAATCTTCATGTTCATTCTTGAAATGCAATAATAATAATAATGAAAAAGAGATAGATTTAACCAATGAGTAAGAGGCTTTTTTCCTATTGGTTAATCTACTCTTTTACTTGTTAGCTATTGGCTGTCACAAGGGGGAGGCGGGTTGGACCTAGGCAGGGGCTTTCGCCATATTTCTTGAAATTTGCAGAATTCTGAAGATATGTTTTTTTTTTTGTGGTATAGGAAACTAAGGGACCACTTGCGGTCATATAATGTTTTTATTTAAAAGGGGCACTCAGAAAAAGGAAAAGTCACAGTTTACACATAAAAATTTTTAAAAAACTCACAGTATGGGAAAGGTATTCGGCCTTTTGGCCTTCTTCGGTCGAGAACGAATGACGAACGGTTGTAACCCTCTGATAGGTCCGTTGAGGTGGTGACGTCATGTTCCGAGTTCTCAAGGGGGAAGGTTAGAGTGGAGAGGTTGAGAAAAGGAATAGAGAGGAACTAAAGAAATAAATATGTAAATAAAAAAGAAGAAGAAAAAAAAAAAGTTTTTTTTTTTAATTAGTTTTTTTTACATATTTATATAGCAATAGAGGGTAAAACAATAACTTCTGAGGAAGTTGGGATGGCGCGGCGTTCAGCCCTTCCAAGGAAAACCCGACCAAAGTGCAAATATAAGAAGAACCAACGGCCCATGATTCTGAGGGTAAGGATTTTTGGGTTACTGGTGTGAAAACAACAATTCCTTTACAGGTTTAATAAATATAGGTTATTCAGAAAAAAACATATTCAATCTTTATTATACTTCAAAATTTTTAAATTAGTTTTTGAGGTATCGATGGTATGAGACCAATAATTTTGAAGACGAATGTCCGCCAAAACCATACCATTTGGACCGTACGGTTTTATGTCAACGACATACTGGAGGCTGTCGGGCGCATAAGCTAGTACACTGAAAAAAAAAAAATTGAATAATCAGTTCTTAAAATCATTACCTTCTCCTTTTTCGACTGTATAAGAAACAAGATCTGTATCAGCGACGTTGCTGTACACCAAAACTCTTTCTCTCAATCCAAATGCAATTGCGGCAACTTGAGAAGAACTATTGCCAAGAAGGATGGCTGGAAAATGGCCTTTTTGAGCTTTTTCAAGTTCTTCAAGTTTCACTTTTACTGTAGCAGTTCCAGCAAATACTTTGTAGTATAATTCTCCTTTCTTTTGATCACAGCTAGTCCAAAAATTCCGTCCGTAATGTGAATGGTTTGCCCGAAATACTATTTAAAAAATTTTAGTTATGAATAGAAATATAGAATATTTACATGAAAATATTGATAGTTGGGATTTGAATGCATTGATGGGTCGGTGAATCTTTTAAACTGTCCAGTTCCGCTGTCGTAGGTGATGAGCGCTGGATTTTCCACGTCAGCGATATATGCTTTGACTCTTTGGCATTTATGATCTGAGCCTCTAACCAGAGAGCTATAGTTATGACGAGTGTATATTCATGGGTGACGTGAGGAGGAAGAGCAATTCTTTTGATGACTCGATGATTGCGAGTATTGATAACGAAGATGCTCGGAGGGCAAACAGTTGTTTTCCCTCGCCTTCTTTTCCAGTGTCGACAACCCAAAGGTTTCCGCAGTTATCCATATTCATCCTAAATGCTGATATTATACCTTGACAGTTCTTCTGGGAAGTCACAGATTGTTCATGCCATGACCAATCAGGATAAGCCTTCAAAAAAAATTTTTTTTTAATCATCAAAAATATTTTACCTTCAACTTTGGAGATGCATCCTTTCCTCGCGGTATCCAAGAAAGCGTAGCTGGTGTTCCTGGAAATAACCTTGGAGTCGTTATTATAATTATTTTTTTTAAAAATTGTATTCCAGTTATAAATGTTGAAGTATTTTGATAGTTTGGGTTTGTTGGGTACCCTGGAGGGGTATCAAATTCAAGAACTTTCCAACTATACAACGTTTCTAACTTCCCGGAAATAAGCGGCAGCATGATGACTAAAACAAAAAATAACTTCATTCTTAAAGAAATCATTTTTAAAGTCATTCATGAACAAACTAAGGCACTATAACAATTTTATGATAAAATTTGGCTTTATATATATATAAAAAAAAATCCTTGAAGAGAAGGAACAGTATAGGAGGGGGAAGTGCAAAGGAGGGGAAAATTTTAATTTCAAGTTTTATTTATTTATTATTTATTCAATAAATCTAATATATTTATTTATTAAGTAAATTTAATAGCTAGAAATAATGGACCATCTGCTGGAGGGAAGGGCCTCTGTCCTTAGGGAAAGTATGTATTACATTTCTCCCTACAATAAAAAAAAAAATATACATATATTAAAAAACCATTTTTTTACAACAAAAATTCTTGTTTTTAACCAAGTTCGGTTGGAACAAAATTGTACAGGTGATAAACACCCTAAACACCCTTTTTGGGCGTTTCACATTCCTCCTTTTCAAAGAAACCCCCTTTTTTAATCGGATTTTTGGATTTTTTCTTCGGACTTTCTGTCAAAAAACACCCTTTTAACCTGATTTTTAAGACGATTTAGACACCCTGCTGACGGTAAAATGAAACTCGGCTAAACTAAAAAAAATGAAAAAAAAATTGTAGGAAATTTAATTTTCTATAAATTTGTACTTAATTATTTTTTTCTAGGATGCACCATTTTCGGAAAATAATTTTTTTTAAATAAATTATCTTGAAAACAGTGCGTCCTAGAGAAAATGAATAGAATAAAAATTAAAGAGAATTAAATTTCCAACAGATTTTATTTAGTGCATTTTTTCAATATCTGTAACGGTTTACGATTTACAAGCCTTTAAAAATTAACCTTCTTAATGGTTATACTTCAATAACCTTCTTACACGGAGAAGGTCAACTTTTGATGGACTTTAACGCCTAAAATGTTCAAATTTTGAAAAAATGAATTACTAGGTGTACAAAATGAAACTCGCTAAAATCTACAAAATTCAGTGGCTCAGTTTCATTTTGTACACCTAATATAAGGAGTATTTGGTAAAATTTGGCGAAAAACAGGATAGCAGTACGTCCGCAACGCAGTTTTTACATAACCAAACAGACATATGAGATGATGGTGTAAAAATTTGGTGAAAATAGGATAAAACCGTGGCCGTTAAGAGTTACGGAAAAAAAATGCTATGGCCGGCTGGCCGGAAACACAAAGTTGAGATCGGTAAAGATCAATTTCGATTTGACCCTCCGGGGTCTGGAAGACCCTTCCCCAAAAACCTGACGTCGAGGGTAAAACAGTAACTTTTTTTAGGAAGTTAAAAGACCATTTGCATTTTGATAATAAGAAGTAGATACCTTCTTTGAATTTTATCGTTTGAAACTGCATGCCAAAATTTATTGCACCTACGTATTGTTCCAAAAATTTAAATAATTAAATACAAGAATTTATAGAATTTCTAGAAATAAATTTTAACTGCCTAAAAAGAAGTTATTGTGACACCCTTCACGTGATTGGCTATCTTAGCGAGGTTAAAAGGTTATGTTAGCAAGGTTTTCTTAGGCCGTACATCTGCCGCATTTTTCCGAGGCACTTCATGGCCGCAATTTTCACCTGAATTTTACAAAATCTCTTTCATAGTAATCTTGAAAATGTCCAAGATTATTTTTGCGAAAAGCGCAGATCTTTCTTACTTTTTAACTTCCTTAAAGAAGTTATTGTGATACCCTCCACGTCGGGTTTTTGGGGAGGGTCTTCCAGACCCCGGAGGTTCAATTCGAATATTGATCTTTACCGATCTTAACTTTGTCTCTGCTGCCGGCCGGCCGTAGCATTTTTTTCCGGATCACTTTAAGGCCACAGTTTTCACCAAATTTTACACAATTTCTTTAGCCGTGAAGAAGAATGTAACAAGGGCGATTTTTGAATTTCGAAAAAATGGCGGAGATATGTCTGTTTGAAATTTTAAAAAATTCGCTGCGGCCGAACCGTTAATCCGATTTTCACCAAATTTTCACCAATTACTCCTTATATTTTTTAAGAATTTTTGGTGTAAAAAATTGCCACTTTTTAATTATTAATTTTTTTTTAGTAGCGAGAAATTTCGTACTTCTACCCACTACGAGAGGCACATCCCTAGGCCAAAGAGCCCATTATTTCTACCTTGACACTTAAAAATTTTTCGAAAAAAAAAAATTTCAAAAAAAAAAAAAAAAAATTTTTCGAAAAAACAAACTTGGAAAATTCTCCTTTATACTTTCCCTCCCTTATACATCCCTCCGTTATACTTTCGTTCCCTTATACTTCCCCCTCCCATATACTCACTACCCCTCAATTAAACTTCCCCCTCCATATACTTCCCTCACTCTTATACTTCCCCTCCCATATACTTCCCACTCCGTTATACTTCCCCTTACGTTTTACGTCCCCTCCTTTATACTTCCCCCTCCTATATAGATACTTCTCTTTAAGGAAGTTTTCGTTGGAAGCTCTTCAAACCAGTACTTGTTTACGCTAGAGCCGTACTATTGGTCCAATCTTCACCTTTCACCTCGTTATATTTTTTGAATTTATTGAGGGGAATAAAAGTTAAATGGAGTGGTAAAAAAAATGTATAAGCAGTAAACTTTAAATCATATTTTCTGAAAATAGTATCTACAATAACGCTCATCAGTGACTACGATCTATATGTTAAAATTTTTAGGTTAATTTTTGTGGGATCGATGGTGTGTGTCCAATAGTTTTGAAGACGTGCGTCCACCATAACCAGAACATTTCGACCAAATTGTTTCATATCAGTGATATACTGGAGACTATCTGGCGAATAAGCTAATTTTCTGAAAAAAAAAAAAATAAATAAAAATAAATAATTAATATTTGATGGTTACTTTTCTCCTTTTTGCGCTGTGTAAGAAACAAGATCTGTATCTGCTATGTTGCTGTACACCAAAACTCTTTCTTTTAATCCAAAATCGATCCCGCCAGCTTGTGATGAGCTATTACCAAGGAGGATGGCCGGAAAATGGCCTTCTGTAGCATTTTCAAGTTCTTGAAGTTTCACTTTAACTGTAGCAGTCCCAGCAAATACTTTGTAGTATAATTCTAAATTCTTTTTATCCAAAGCTAGTCCCAAAATACCGTCAGAACTGTAAAAGCTATGTCCAAAATACTATTTAAAAATGTATATGAATCTTATGGTATTATGTTTACATTGAAATTTCGGCTGTTGGGATTTGAATGCATGGATGGGTGGGTGAATCTTTTAAATTGTCCAGTTTCGCTGTTGTAGACTATGAGCGCTGGATCAATACTGTCTGCGATGTATGCTTTTACTTTTTCGCACCGAAGATCTGAAGAGTCTGACCAAAGAACTATATTTTTGATGACCGTATCATTCCTGACGACATGAGGAGGAAGAATGATTCTTTTAATGAATTGGTTACTGCGAGCATTGAAAACTAAGATGCTAGGAGGACAGTTTTCTGTCACATCAGCTGCTTTTCCAGAGTCGACAACCCAAAGGTTTCCACAGATATCCAAATTCATCCTAAACGCCGATGTTATACCTTGACAGTTCTTCCCCATCACAGATCGTTCATGCCATGACCAATCAGGATAACCCTTCAAAAATTAAGTTTTTTAATCATAAAAACTTTATACCTGCAACATTGGAGATGAACTGCCATTTACTAGTACGTAAGAAAGCGAAGCTGGTACTCCAGGAAAAAACCTTGGTGTCGCTATTACAAATATGTCTTGTAAAACTTGTATTCCTGTTATAAATGTTGAATATTTTTGATACTTAGGGTTTGTTGGGTACCCTGGAGGGGTATCGAATTCAAGAACTTTCCAACCTAATAACATATTTAACTTCCCGTTCACAATCGGCACCCCGAAGACAAAAAATAATTTCAGGCATAAAGAAATCATTTTTAAAGTCATTATTGAACAAAAAACAAAAGGAAAGCGATATTTCGGCCTTATATCTAAAGATTATATCTAAAGATCATTAGAATGTATATTAACATTTTGAATTTATGCTCTAATATAAAGAAGTCAAGATTAAAAACATTTTAAATTTTATCTTAAAAAAAATTATTACTTCCCGGACGCTTGGAAGGTCAAACTGCAATAAAATTATAATTTTACAACTCTCAGATTATTATTTGACTGGATAAAAAGACTTTTTCCTTAACCTTATCAAACTAACCTAAAACTCATAACCTGTTCAGAACGAAAACCTGCCTTAAAATCTGCATTTTTTTTTAAAAAAAGGGAAAAAAAATTCATAAAGCAGTAACTTTAATATTATATTACTTATCTTATAACAAAATATTTTATATCCTAAAAATCTAATAGTAAATTTTAATACAAAAGAAGTTTACAAAATTAATTAAATCACAGACATATTGAAAGTTGAGAGTCTATTAGCTATTTTAAAAATAGACGGTCAAATTCATGTTTTCCGTAGACTTCATATCGTTGATTGGTGTCACGCTTACATCAGGGTCAATTTCAGTCTGAAATAAAATAAATAAAATGATATTAGGTGTACAAAATGAAACTCGGCTAAAATCTACAAATTCAAATTTACCCTGTGGCTGCACCATTTTCGGAAAATAATTTTTTTAAAAATAATTTATCTTGAAAACAGTGCGTCCTAGAGAAAAAATGAATAGAATAAAAATTAAAGAAATTAAATTTCCAACATTTTATTTAGTGCATTTTTTCAATATCTGTAACGGTTTACGATTTACAAGCCTTTAAAAATTAACCTTCTTAATGGTTATACTTCAATAACCTTCTTACACGGAGAAGGTCAACTTTTGATGGACTTTAACGCCTAAAATGTTTAAAATGAACTACTAGGTGTACAAAATGAAACTCGGCTAAAATCTACAAAATTCAAATTTACCCTGTGGCTGATTTCATTTTGTACACCTAATATATAAATTGTTAGAAAATAGTACTTTTCCGTTTTGAGGCGAGTCGCTTTCATCGTCCCAACTAAGTTTTTTGATGGTCCTCGGTATGAATCGACGGGCCAGACTCTGTTGGAAAGAGGTCCGCCGTTTGCTGAGATCTTCTGCGCTGGGATTTGCGGAGGAGAAGGCGCAACTGCTTTTTTGATTCCAACCGGGCGCTTAATCGTCCGTTACTTCTCGCCATGATGCTTTTCACCGTCGCCGTGTAAGGAGAGCCGTTCGGCGAAGTTATATTCGCGGTGAACATCGGATTTTCCACTTTTCCTTTATCACGTGATACATTATTGCCAAAAGTCATATTTTCATGAAGAGACATGTTGTCCCTTAAATTGCTCGAACTTAAATTATTATTTTCTGTATGCATCCTCATCCCATCATTATTCGGAGGCATTTTTTCAGCCTCGATATTCATCTGAGAATTCGAAGTCTTCGATTTAGGCTGTCGACTAATCAAAAAAATTATTTTTTTGTCAAATTTAACTAAAATTACGTACTGTTTATGAATGTAAACTATAAGTATCAAAATTATTAGAGCTAATAATCCAAGAATGGCACCGAAAACTGATAACATTAACATATTCGCACCGACACCGCTTTTCCAAACGACTGCTTCGGTAAATGGATAATAACAGGTACAGAAGCCTAAAAAAAGTTTTAAAAAAATGTTCTTCTTAAAGAAAACAATAAATACTTGACGTGGAGGAATCCCTGTATCTGTAGCTACAGCAACTAAATGTACGGTGCTGCTATTTAAAGCTGACATATCCAATATTCTTATGACACCGTCGTCTCCAATTGAGAACATCCTGAAAAGATAAAATAAGATGTGCAATCAGGTCATTTTTAAGTTTTTGTCAATGGCTAGAAGTTTGTCAAAAAGCGTTTTTGTGTAACCTATAAAGACTAGAATGGCCTTGCCACTACGACAAAACAGCCGCTGTAAAGCGGCACCGTCGAGTTGTGGTAAAACAACCGCTAGATCGGGGTGAAAACGACGGTGATTATGCGTTTATTGGCTGGCGGTTCCACCCAATCATTATCATAGTACTAGATTATAATTCAGTGCTATTTGTTCTTTGATATTTCAATACGTCATCAATAACTAAAAAACTAAAACCTACCACTGGTTCTAGAGAGATAAGACTAAGTACAAAATTATTGTCCATGCAATATCCTAAAGAAAATGCCTTATAATTTTTTTCTCAGAACAAACAGTTGAGAAGATATGGTCTAAAAAGTGTAATTTTAACAAAATCCTATGATTTTCAAGAAATGCGTTTTGCAGCTCGTTTTAAGCTTGGGATGGAGTACTATGCTCATTTTAAAGGTAATAAAGGTTTTCAAAGAAGTATTACTTTGCTGCTGGACCTTGAAGGCTGAGGGTAATTCTATCGCCTCGATCTCCGTCAGCGGCTTCAACCATACCGACGACGACGCTTCCTTCGGTTTTTTCTCCAAGTTCAGGTACAAAAAATTCATACTGCGGGAACCTGAATCTCGGATCCCAATCATTCACGTTCAAAACAGTTATATTAACAGATGCAGTCGCATTCTAAAAAAAAAAAATTAATGAAAATAAGTTACAAAAATTTTTTTTTACCATGATTCCGTCTGTGGCGATAACTTGGAAGACATAACCGTCAACAGTTTCATAATCCAAATGCTTTTTGAGAATAATATCTCCAGTTTGGATAACATGAAACATATCTCGGTGAGCATCCAGAGAATATCTGAGCCGTTTATCTCTATGGCGATTTGTGATGACCGTTAATAAAACGCTGTTTAATGGTACATTTTCTAAGACTCCGGCAATATAGTGACTTTGAAGGAATTGTAGTTCTTTCAGCGATGTCCCAGGTCTGCTCACAGTCAATGTCGCCAACGCGTAGCGGTCTCGGTTGTCGCTTTGAGTCGCCTTTACGACCAACGTGGCCGGCTGAAGAATTTCGTCTTCAGGTACTCTTTTTTTATAGAAACCTGCCCGGTTACTTGATCGATCTCAAAATATTTATAGTCCGACCCAGCTAAAATTGATTATAATTTTAATTGTTTTATTAAACTTTTATTTACCGGAATTAAAAGAATAAAAAAGAGGAGATTTGATCCCCAGGTCTTGATCAAAAGCTGACAACTCTCTGGGCAATATTTTTAATTTTGTTCCCTAAAAAAAATTTTTTTTTACAACTATGACTTTATTGGCTTATTTTACTTGTTCAGCGTGATCTGGCAAAATTGCTGAGTATCTTTCTTCTAAAAACTTAGGATTTTGATCATCGGCGTCGATCACGTTGACGTAAAGTAATGTGTCTGTGTATTGTGGAGGATTTCCTTGATCCTAAAAATAAAATTTAGAAATAGATTTTTAAGTTAATAAATAGTTTTACCTGAGCTCTAATGGTTAATGTGAAATTTGGCAGCGTTTCGAAGTCTAGAGGTTTTCTTAAAACTAACGTCCCTTCAAGACCATTGACGAAAACAAAGTGATCCTGAAAAAAAAAGAGGTAAAAAACTACGATATGGAGAAAAAGGTTAATTGGTGATTATTGAACGTTTTCCACATTGTTTAGCCCTTTTTAACCAAATTTTGGGGAGTTTCTTCAGACTTTCTGCCATTTTCTGGCGCTATTCACAATTATTAGGTGTACAAAATGTAACTCGGCTAAAATCTACAACCATTTTCGGAAAATAATTTTTTAAAAAATAAAGTTATCTTGAAAACAGTGCGTCCTAGTGAAAAAATGAATAGAATAAAAATTAAAGAGAATTAATTTCCAACAGGTTTTATTTAGTGCATTTTTTCAATATCTGTAACGGTTTACGATTTACAAGCCTTTAAAAATTAACCTTCTTAATGGTTATACTTCAATAACCTTCTTACACGGGGAAGGTCAACTTTTGATGGACTTTAACGCCTAAAATGTTTAAAATTTTGAAAAAATGAACTACTAGGTGTACTGAAACTCGGCTAAAATCTACAAAATTCAAATTTACCCTGTGGCTGAGTTTCATTTTGTACACCTAATATTTCACAATTTAAGGTGAAATTGTGAAAAAAAATCCTTTTTTCTTTATTTTCTAAATCTTTTTGCCAAAATACACAGTTTCCACGTGTATTTTAGAACAAACACGTGAAAAACCAGTATTTTTTACTAAGTTCAAGAGCAAATTGTACGGGTAATGTCAGGACATTCTTAATCCCTCAGGCTGTGAGAAACGTTACATAAAAGGACCTTTCAATTAGAAAAAAAGAAACGTACTGAATTAGGTCCTGGCAAAACGGAGTACTGGACGGTCGAAAAAGGTCCTTGTTGATCTTTATCTCTCGCTGACCCCTTGGAGAACGAGTTCCTACAACAGTTACCTAAACAAAAGAAAAAATGTCGTTAGCCGAGATTTCCTTAACAATTTTGATTAAATGGAACAAACGTTCCCCTTTTTTGTCGCTAAAAAAGTACTGGTTTGAAGAGCTTCCAACGAAAACTTCCTAAAGAGAAGGAACAATATAGGAGGGGGAAGTATAACGGAGGGCACGTAAACGTAAGTATAGAGGGGAAGGGAAGTGGGTATATGGGAGGGGGAAGTATGGGTAGGGGGAAGTATATGGGAGTGGGATGTATATGGGAGGGGGGTATAAGTGAGGGAGTATTTTTGAAAAATTGTCCGAGTTTTGTTTTTTCCGAAAAATTTTCCGGTTTTTTTTTTTTGAAAATTTTTCTAAGGTTTTTTTCGAAAAATTTCTAAGATTTTTTTTGTAAAAAAAATTTTTTTTCGAAAATTTTCCGGGTTTTTCTTTTTCTTTCTTTTTTTTTCTACTTACTTCGGATATGTTGAGGATGTAAGGGCCATTTTCGAATTGAGGAGCGTTTGTCGTTACGTCCATAACTCGAATATTGACTGGAACTTTGATCTAAAAATTTAATGTTAAAAGAAAATTGTTTTAAAGATGTACTACGGGATCGTTAGATCCTTTGGGGAGTGCATAAAATGTGAATGTACACCGAAGAGGTCTTCGCTTGCGAAAAAAATTCTCCCCGACCCACCATTTTCGAGGTAACACCGGTTATCTAGGCTGGAAAAAAAAAAAAAATCAAGAATTGAACGTCTTCTTATTCTGCAGAGTTTTCAGCAAAAATTTGATATTTAACCACCATTTAGACATCAGAGGGGTATAATATATATCTGTTATACATTTTATTGGAGAGAGACCCTGTAGCAGAAAATTTCTAAAATTAGCTAATCTCCACCAATTGTAAGGTTGCATAGACTTTATTGAAGAAAAAATAGTTTAAGGAGCTTCCAACGAAAACTTTCTTAAAGAGAAGGAACAATATAGAGGGGGAACTATTAGGTGTACAAAATGAATTTTGACAACAGGAGGGAAGTTATTGTAATACCCTCCATATAATGTTTATACATTTTATTAGGTGTGCAAAATGAAACTCGGCTAAAATCTACAAAATTCAAATTTACCCTGTGGCTGAGTTTTATTTTGTACACCTAATAAATAAAAATTGTAGAAATTTAATTCTCTATAAATTTGCACTTAATTTTTCTAGGATGCACCATTTTCGGAAATTAATTTTTTAAAAATAAATTTATCTTGAAACAGTGCGTCCTAGAGAAAAAATGAATAGAATAAAAATTAAGAGAATTGAATTTCCTACAGATTTTATTAGTTCATTTTTTCAATATCGTAACGGTTACGATTTACAAGCCTTTAAAATTAACCTTCTTAATGGTTATACTTCAATACCTTCTTACACGGAGAAGGTCAACTTTTGATGGACTTTAACGCCTAAAATGTTCAAATTTTGAAAAATGAACTACTAGATGTACAAAATGAAACTCGGTTTTTAATCTACAAAATTCAAATTTACCCTGTGGCTGAGTTTCATTTTGTTCACCTAATAAAAAATTGATACTAGGAGAAATTGGGGATGCTCACATTCGTTCCGGCGAAGATTTTCATTTTTCTACCATGTTTTCGTACGAAATTACAGTTTTTTTTTTTTAAAGTCCTCTTAGATTATAAGCATTCTAACTAAAATACATCCCACTTCTGACGTCAACTTTGATGAATAAGTTTGATGGGGAGTGGAGAAAGCCACGTGACCAAGATATTTGAGGTCTAACGACAGTTTAACTCAAAATTAGCCAGATTTATAAACAGGATAGTCGAAAAGTAGCCAAATTTTCCAGAACCACGAGCGAAAACAGACAATAAAGGCTTCAACTGCAGCAGAAAATTTCTGAAGATGGGGTATAAACTCGACATGGAAAGTAACACAATAACTTCTTTAAAGAAGATTTTAAAAAAACTATAGTTTAAAGAGATGAAACAATATAGGAGGGGAATGTTTAAGGAGGGGAAGTATGAAGTATGTTCAAGGAAGTTAAAAAATAAGTTCCGTATCTAAGATTGCCTTTTTTTTCTCCTTAATAAATTAAGTAAAAAAGGAAGATTCTGTGAAAACTTGGAAAATCTTATGTACGGCGGTAAAGTGTTCCGGAAAAACTGGTGAATGTACGGCCAGCTGGAACCACAGACAACTTCACTAATCGATTTCCTCTACGGGGTCTCTATCCATGGAGGGTTTCACAATAACTTCTCTTTGAGGAAGTAAAAAGTAACAGATTGTGTCCCATGGACCACCCCCAACGCAAACGGCTTCTGATTAGAAATCGGTAAAATCAACTCCTCTTTTAATTTAGATTCCGCCCAGGTCGAAGAACTCGACCTCCAATCGTATCAAAATCGTGAATTAAGTAAGAATCGTGATCTTTCATTCTTTTCCGCATCCGTTTCGGGTGTCCGATCTGTCCACCGCCTTTTTTTCTCCGCTTAATTTTCAGTTTACTAGGTCTCAATTTTAATTTATGCTGGAAATCCCGCTAGATTATTATTATGGAATAAAGGGTTAGTGGAGCTTCCAAGTTTTTTTTTACTGTACCGTCACTGGTGCCCTCGGTAACCCTAAACATCTTTATATGGTTTTCTTGGAAGCTAAAAATGGGAATATACTGAAAGATTATGGTGGAAGTTATTATTATTAGTTTCGTGTCAGTTTTTCTCTTTCGAGTTAAACGTCGAACGCTGATTTGTAATTACTAATTAGACATTCCGAACGGTTAGGAAAGAAGGTTTTTCGCGTAATAGGTCGAACGAATCCAATCCTCTTCTTCGTGATTCTCAATGAGGGGTTGTCTTCAAAGAGAAAATTTCTTTCCTGAGAAGTGGATTTTAAAAAAAAATCGAGGTTTTAAATTAAGGATCGTTTACAAGTCTTGAAAGTCGAGTAGGAAGGAAGTACGGTAGATGAACAGAGAATGGCGCTGGCGGATCCTCTTCCTTTTATAAAACTCACCTGCCTAGATATCACATCTTCATCACGACTCTAATATCAATCCAAAAGCAGTTCGAAAACGCCGATTTTTATCGACTATCTTGGTCACGGCTTTCTCCACTCCCCCATCAAACTTATTCATCAAAGTTGATGTCAGAAGTGGGATTATTTTAGTTAGGATGCTTATAAGAGGATTTAAAAAAAAAAAGTTAAACTGTAATTTACGAAAACATGATAGAAAAAATGAATTTCACTTCGCCGGAACGAATGTGAGCCTCCCCAATTTCTCCCTAGTATCAATTTTTTAACTTCCCTAAAGAAGTTATACCATCCACATCTGTTTTTGGGGGAAGGGTCTTCCAGACGTTGAAGCCTTTATTAATGTCTGTTTTCGCTCATGGTTCTGGAAAATCTGGCTACTTTTCGACTATCCTGTTTATAAATCTGGCTAATTTTGAGTTAACTGTCGTTAGACCTCAAATTGTCAGCTAAACAGTCGCTAGACCGTCATGTTATCAGCTAAACAGTCGTTCGACCGTCATATTGTCAGCTAAATAGTCGTTAGACCGTCATGTTATCAGCTAAACAGTCGTTGGACCGTCACATTGACAGCTAAATAGTCGTTAGACCGTCAACTTATCAGATAAACAGTCGTTAGACCTCAAATTGTCAGCTAAACAGTCGCTAGACCGTCATGTTATCAGCTAAACAGTCGTTCGACCGTCAATTGTCAGCTAAATAGTCGTAGACCGTCATGTTATCAGCTAAACAGTCGTTGACCGTCATATTGTCAGCTAAACAGTCGTTAGTCACCGTCATGTCAGCTAAACAGTCGTTAGACCGTCATGTCTTCATGTTATTCCTGTTTACCTACTCCGGTAAAAGTGGACATTCTTCGCGGGCATTGTCTAACTCGCCCCAGTGGCCCGAATTTTTTAATATGGGCTTCAATGGAGCGTAAGAAACGAAAGAAGAGTGATTGCCCTACACGAAACAGCGATTTAGATCTCATGAGGTCCAGACGGCAACTGACGTCCGTTATAACGGGGAGCGGGTGGGATTGAAAATAGAAAGAAAAAAGTGTTCATTACCCTCCCTTTTGCCTAATTCCGAATGCGGAGATCCGTTAACGCTATCAATCTGATAGATTATCGCGGTAATTTGAGAAGCCGTTGACAAAGGGAAATCGGTCATTCTTCAGCCTTCAGGGAGAAAAGTGATTACCCGCTTTTTGTCTTTGTTGACCCAACTCTTTAAATGGACTCGCGGGAGAAAAAATAGGCAATTTGTCTCTTCATCTTAATAAAAAGTCCATAACTTCTTTGTTACTCTATCAAAATTAAGGGACCACTGTTTTTAACTTCCTTAAAGAAGTTATTGTTTACCCTCCACGTCGGGTTTTTGGTTACAGAAAGAATTTTCCAACAAAAATCAACCTCCTTAGACTCCCCTCCTATACAGGGTGTCCGGAAACACATGGCAAGCGTCTGGGAGCGTAAAAAAGTGGTTTTACGAAAAAAAGTTAAATGTAAACCCCCCTTAATTTAAATCAAAGAATTTGATGGTGTAGTTTAAAATCCGCCTGGATATACAGGGTGTCCCAGACACAACCTAACTTCGTTATTTCAAATGAGAACCCCTATTTTTTATTTCAGATTCGTAATCTACGCAAAATTTCAAGTAGATTTGAGTACTCATATGACGATTTTGGACAACTTTTAAAAAATGTCAAAATTTAGCGTTTTTTGCGCTAAAATCCGTTAAAATTGACCTAGGAGACTCGTTTTTTTTAATTCCACTTATTTTTTCCCGAAGAATCCAACTGTCTCAAATTTGAGCATCTTCGCATTCTGCATCACGAGATTTCGTCGCTAATGGCCTTTTTTCAAGTTAGAACCCAAATTTTTAGTTCAGAAATGAAAATTAGCACTTGTTGAAAGGAATTTTTCTTTCGGACCACAAATTTTGAAAGAGCTACAGCGTCTTTTGTGTTTATGCATCAAAAATTAAAATTCCGTCAACAAATCGCTAATTTCCATTTTTGAAGTGTGGAACTTGGAGTTAAACTTGAAAAAAGGCCATTAGCGACGAAATCTCGTGATGCAGAATGCGAAGATGCTCAAATTTGAGACAGTTGGATTCTTCGGGAAAAAATAAGTGGAATTAAAAAAAAACGAGTCTCCTAGGTCAATTTTAACGGATTTTAGCGCAAAAAAACGCTAAATTTTGACATTTTTTAAAAGTTGTCCAAAATTGTCATATGAGTACTCAAATCTACTTGAAATTTTGGGTAGATTACGAATCTGAAATAAAAAATAGGGGTTCTCATTTGAAATAACGAAGTTAGGTTGTGTCTGGGACACCCTGTATATCCAGGCGGATGTTAAACTACACCATCAAATTCTTTGATTTAAATTAAGGGGGGTTTACATTTAACTTTTTTTCGTAAAACCACTTTTTAACGCTCTCCCAGACGCTTGCCATGTGTTTCCGGACACCCTGTATATTAGGTGTACAAAATGAAACTCAGCCTCAGGGTAAATTTGAATTTTGTCGATTTTAGCCGAGTTTCATTTTGTACACCTAGTAGTTTATTTTTTCGAAATTTTAAACATTTTAGGCGTTAAAGTCCATTAAAAGTTGACCTTCTCCGTGTAAGAAGGTTATTGAAGTATAACCATTAAGAAGGTTGATTTTTAAAGGCTTGTAAATCGTAAACCGTTACAGATATTGAAAAAACGCACTAAATAAAATCTGTTGGAAATTCAATTCTCTTTAATTTTTATTCTATTAATTTTTTCTCTCGGACGCACTGTTTTCAAGATAAATTTATTTAAAAAAAAATTATTTCCGAAAATGGTGCATTCTAGAAAAAATAATGAAGTGCAAATTTGTAGAGAACTAAATTTCCTAGAGGGTAAATTTGAATTTGCCGAGTTTCATTTTGTACACCTAATAGTTCCTTATTTTGGTAATTTTTATTCATGGCTAATAGTATGTCAAAAATTTAGTTCCAAGGATTTACAAAACCACAGAAATAACACCTCTAAAAAAGGCCAACGGGCGTTTGAATTTCTCGCTATGCAATTTATTTAAATGTCCATTGAATATCGCTTAGTTGCATAATATGGATCGAATAGTTATTGGGGCGTTTGGAGCTAATACATATGCATTAGGGGCGGAGGAGAGAGTCCTTTGACATTGTTTCTCTCGGTTTAACACCTCGGGGTTATGATTTGTTGACTAAACCTACCGTCTCTTCCGCGTTTTATCCTCCAAAAGAGTTTAATTAGGGCAAAATCTTGGATTTTTTTCAGCCCCCCGCAGCGATTCAATCTAAAGCACATTTTGTACCTTTCACCTATATGAACAATTCGTTCCAGTTTGGATTATCCTTTTATTCCTTATAAAGGCTGGATAACAAATCGCTGCGTTTCTAAAGGACGAGCGGTCATCTCGTCTCCCTTTCTAAATGTCGACAAAAATGATAACTACTCCGGAGTGTGCTCCAGTTTTTTCGATAAAACCTTCACTTTTTCGATGAATGGGGTAAATTTTTTGGGAGAAAAATCCTCCAAAAAGGACCGAACTTAAAGGTTGCGGAAAAAACTTGAAATTCAGAAAAATTTTTATTCGTTATCAGCTAAACAGTCGTTCGACCGTCATATTGTCAGCTAAATATTCGTTAGACCGTCATATTGTCAGCTAAATAGTCGTTAGACCGTCAACATATCAGATAAACAGTCGTTCGACCGTCATATTGTCAGCTAAATAGTCGTTAGACGGTCAACTTATCAGATAAACAATCGTTCGACCGTCATATTGTTAGCTAAATAGTCGTTAGAGCGTCATGTTATCAGCTAAACAGTCGTTCGACCGTCATATTGTCAGCTAAATATTCGTTAGACCGTCATATTGTCAGCTAAATAGTCGTTAGACCGTCAACATATCAGATAAACAGTCGTTCGACCGTCATATTGTCAGCTAAATAGTCGTTAGACGGTCAACTTATCAGATAAACAGTCGTTCGACCGTCATATTGTTAGCTAAATAGTCGTTAGACCGTCATGTTATCAGCTAAACAGTCGTTCGGCCGTCATATTGTCAGCTAAAGAGTCGTTAGACCGTCATGTTATCAGCTAAATAGTCGTTAGACCGTCAACTTATCAGATAAACTCGTTTATCTATATGAACAGTCGTTGGACCGTCATATAGTCAGCTAAAGAGACGTTAGACCGTCATGTTATCAGCTAAACAGTCGTTCGGCCGTCATATTGTCAGCTAAAGAGTCGTTAGACCGTCATGTTATCAGCTAAACAGTCGTTCGGCCGTCATATTGTCAGCTAAAGAGTCGTTAGACCGTCATGTTATCAGCTAAATATTAGTTAGACCGTCAACTTATCAGATAAACAGTCGTTCGGCCGTCATGTTATCAGCTAAATAGTCGTTAGACCGTCAACTTATCAGATAAACAAACCTTGGACCGTCATATAGTCAGCTAAAGAGACGTTAGACCGTCATGACCGTCGTTATCAGCTAAACAGTCGTTCGGCCGTCATGTTATCAGCTAAATATTCGTTAGACCGTCATGTTATCAGCTAAACAGTCGTTCGGCCGTCATATTGTCAGCTAAATATTCGTTAGACCGTCATGTTATCAACTAAACAGTCGTTAGACCGTCATGATAACTACTCCGGAGTGTGCTCCAGTTTTTTCGATAAAACCTTCACTTTTTTTTTTTGGAAAAGCGGGCACGATGGATGGGTTTTTGGAGAAAAATCCTCCAACAAGGACCGAAAAACTTAAAGGTTGCGGAAAAAAGCATGAAATTCAGAAAAATTTTATAAAATAATATACCACCTGTAAAAGCTGTATAAATTAATTATAATTATTGCTGTATTAATTTGGTGTCGCCACCTTGAAGGGAACTATTTTTAACTTCCTTAAAGAAGTTATTGCGATACCCTCGACGTCGGGTTTTTTTTCTGACCTCTCAAATGTTATAAAAATTAATTTTTCACACTTAAAATTTAGGGAAAAATTTCAAAAAATTTACAAAGATGCGTCTTTGATGCTAAAAAATTAGCTCTGTGGCATCATTTTCTCTCGAGATATTGAGGTTTTCAGAAAAAAAGATAAGCCCATTTTTCGCAAAAACCGTTCGGTTTTTCGTTCTAAAATTTGTGTCAGTTCTTATTCTCGTAGAGAGGCTTCTTCTGGAATTTTTTTAAACCAAATCAGAGTAAGGGAAAATCCTTAAAAGTAAGGGAAAAGAGTAAGGGAAATTCCCGAAAATCCGGTAAAAAGGGGGGTTTCTCTGTCGATAAAAGTAGGCGAAGCCCAAAATCCAGGTGTAAAGGGATCTTCGTCAAAAAAACCGACAAACAACTCAAAAATCAGATAAAATGAAGCACCGATCCCTTAAAGAACCATCGAGTTTTCTAGAATCTGAGAAGAAATCTTAAGTTTTGAGCATAGGGATTAAAAAAGTGACCTTTTCCTTTTCCCCAAAAATGTCTACATAATCAACAAAATGCCTAAAAGTTGAAAGTTTTCAAAAGCCGCCTTTCCACTCTTTTTTCGCCTTGAAAATCTCGCGTAATTTACGTTTGATTGTCGTCAAAAACCAAGCATGTCGTTGGTCAAATAACGGTCGAAAATGATTCCGAGTCTTCTTTGCTTTCTATTTTTTCTTCTTTCCTTTTTAACACTTAAAAAAAATTAAGTAATCTTCGATAGTTGGCGCTGTCAAGATAAGTGGGAAGATTTCAACAAAAAAATCTATCAACGTTTGCCCCCCAGGGTATCCTTTAATTCAATTTCATATTTAAATATGACAGATGGAAAATTGAAAATCAATTTCGAGAAAAAAATTTTAATAAGAACTAATAAGACTTCCGGCTGTAGAATCGTGGCGATCACTGTTCGGTCATCGAGGGAGCGCGGTAAATCGAGCTGACCTTTAAGGCGACCCCGCCCTAGTGAAAGGAACTTCCAACGACCAATAGAACTCCCAAGAATAGAACATAGCCAACATACGATAGCAGATCGGAGCTACTAAAACGGTTTCCAGTTTATCAGGAGATACCAAAATCACATATCGATCTCCTTTTAGCACGATCTTTAATCACCTTTCGAAATAAGTTTAATTAATACTAGGAAAGTAATGTACTCCAAAGATGACGTCAGAGAAAACTCGAAAGATGACGTCACGATAAGACTTGTTTGAAGAACCGCTGGTGAGAGTTGAAATATCCTTCGCCGCCTTCTCTATATTATTTAAACAAGGGCGATTGTTAATCTACGTAATTGTAACTTATTTTATGAACCGCCCAGATAAAGAGATTGGAGAGCAAAACAATAAATCCTTTTACGCTTTCACACTTTTACAACTAAAAAATTTTTATTATCTCTGCGGCCTTTACGGTAAATTTCGGCCAAATATGCTTTTATGGTTTTCGTAATGGAGTAATTAGAGGAAGAAATGTTGGAATGCCTTTTTTTTTTTAAAGCTCCGTTTAGAAAGGACGTATGTAAAAACGAAATTTGTACCGCTAGGTCACACGCTACCCGCATGAAACGGTGCTCTATCGTTTTTCCACTTGGATCAAACCACTTCCTCGATTAAAATTCCAATTGAAAGGCATTTAAAGATCTTTTGTCTAGGAAATAAAAGAGGAAAATGCTTCCGGCCTATGTGGTTTTCACGATATTTTGTTGGTGGACAGTTAATTGGGTAAAGAAGGAGGATTTTTTCACCATGAAACCAATGAAAACGCCATAAACAGGGACAATAAAGAGTCCCATGAGCAAACAAAAAAAATCAACCCAGAAGTTGAATGGTACTTACGGGCCAAAAAAAGAACAGGATGAACGCTCCAAATCCGCAAAAAAGTAAAAATTTGCATATATTTCACGAGGGGGTTAATTTTAATTTTTTCCTCTCTTAAGGAGTTTCTCTCATTTTTTTTTTCCTTTTCACACGAAATTTTCTTGCGAGTGGAAAAAAATTAACCCTCTCGTGTTAGGTGTACAAAATGAAACTCGGCTAAAATCTACAAAATTCAAATTTACCCTGCGGCTGAGTTTCATTTTGTACACCTAATAAATAAAAATTGTAGGAAATTTAATTCTCTATAAATTTGTACTTAATTATTTTTTTCTAGGATGCACCATTTTCGGAAAATAATTTTTCTTTATAAATAAATTTATCTTGAAAACAGTGCGTCCTAGAGAAAAAATGAATAGAATAAAAATTAAAGAGAATTAAATTTCCAACAGATTTTATTTAGTGCATTTTTTCAATATCTGCAACGATTTACGATTTACAAGCCTTTAAAAATTAACCTCCTTAATGGTTATACTTCAATAACCTTCTTACACGGAGAAGGTCAACTTTTGATGGACTCTAACGCCTAAAATGTTTAAAATTTTGAAAAAATAAACTACTAGGTGTACATAATGAAACTCGGCTAAAATCTACAAAATTCAAATTTACCCTGTGGCTGAGATTCATTTTGTACACCTAATAGTACAAATTGATCTTAAATTTTTGAAAAAACGCGGGAACTAAAACTACACGCATGCGCGTTGCCCTATTGGCTCGCACCTGCGCGTTGTTCTGGCATCGTCAACTCACAAGCACCAAAAGTACCATAAATCCTGTAAAAAGGTTTAAAGAATAATCAGGCAAAAATGAGACAATTCTTCTTCAAAAACCTGTGAAATGGGGCTTTTTTGCGAGACATAGTTTAAAAATATGTCAGAAAATCCAGTATGTGGTATGGAAGTCCTACGATGAAAATACGCTTGAAACTCACGAAAGAGCATGAGAAGAAAAGTGCTTTTATTGAAACTTCCAAGTTTTTAGACAAAAAAAAAAAGAAAGGAAGGTTGCTTCATTTCCAGTAAGTTGGAAAGGAAACTGTCGTTACAAGTTCATTCCTGACGGGTTTAAATCAGTCTGGAAATTTCGAAATCTGTGGCGACACTCTGAAAATTATGAACGGTTGACTTCTCAGACGATCTTTACTCTATGGTTTATTATTTTTCAGAAGTTTCACCATCGACGTAGGTGGCTGCCCTAATCGGAGAGAAATTTTAAGGACTTTGATATAATCGAATGATCTTTTCACTCGCATGTTCTTCCTTGCTCCGATTGTTGTCTGCTGCCCGACATAACCTAAGGGCATTTAAGAAGCGAAAGAGAAAATCTTAACCCATAAAGAGCTAAAAGACTTCCTCAACTAAAAACTCGAGAAATATCTCCACCGGATGGTTTTTTCTCAAAAAATCGCCATTTGGAGAAGGTGGCGTTGATTAATTGAGGGTGAATGAAAGAAGGAATCCATTTCTTTTAAATAAAGGATATGAGGGACAAATGGCGAGTAAAAACGGGACTCTCCTATAAAGGAAGCCGGGGCGTTGTTCAACAAAGGGCTTCAATCCACCATGAAGACTGTTTATTCATGGAAATGAATATTAATTCAGCTTCCATTTCCTATTGTGAAGGGGTGTACCCACTTTATGAATGACTGTTGCTTTTTGACATTCTAATTTTTCGTTTGTCCTTTTGTTCAAAAACGGTTTCCTTTCGTGGTCGATTAAAATAAAAAAAATCAGATTGCGAAAAAAATAAACAATATCACGAAAAAACGTTAAAAGGTGGAGACCTTCAAAAAGTCATGAAAAAGATTAGTTCGTAGTGCGGTTGCGTTTAGAACTCCTGAGGGTGATTTTTTGAAATTGTAACGTCCTTGGTTTACTCAAAAATCGTGACAAAAATCCGAGTTATTTTATATAGTAGTTCATTTTTTCAAAATTTTAAACATTTTAGGCGTTAAAGTCTATCAAAAGTTGACCTTCTCCGTGTAAGAAGGTTATTGAAGTATAACCATTAAGAAGGTTAACTTTTAAAGGCTTGTAAATCGTAAACCGTTACAGATATTGAAAAAATGCACTAAATAAAATCTGTTGGAAATTTAATTCTCTTTAATTTTTATTCTATTCATTTTTTCTCTAGGACGCACTGTTTTCAAGATAAATTTATTAAAAAAAAAATTATTTTCCGAAAATGGTGCATCCTAGAAAAAAATAATTAAGTACAAATTTATAGAGAATTAAATTTCCTACAATATTTTTTTATTAGGTGTATAAAATGAAACTCAGCCACAGGGTAAATTTGAATTTTGTAGATTTTAGCCGAGTTCCATTTTGTACACCTAATATAAATTTTTCTTTCTTTCTTTTTCGTCTTAATTGAATACTGAACGTAACATGAATCACGCATGGAATTTCTTACATAAAAAAAGTTGTCTCGTGAATTTACAAGGTGTTATTTTCGGGAGTGAAGAAATTATCCCGGACGCTTTGGGAAACGCCCACGCGAGTAACTATATCACGACCTCTTGTGAAATATTGCGCAAAATAAAATCAATCGACTTTCTCAACGAAGAAGGCCTCGTTGCGCGAAAAATGCCAATAAAAAGTGAAACAAAATCATAAGGTATCTCCTAACAATTTCAAAATTAATGAGGGTTCAAAGACACACGACTTTTGATACTGACCAAAAATGTCTTCATTTCGTGATTTAAAAACTTCCTTTTTTTACCTTTCGAGTATCACACCCAAGAGGAAAGGTGAAGAAAAATCAAGGCCGCCTTCAAAAGTTAAATGGATCTCCGGGAGACCACCCTTGAGAACTTCCATTTTTCAAAACCATTGTGCCTGTCTGTGAATTATCTTTAATTGATAGAATCAAAATGAAAAATGTTCCAATGAATAAACGGAATAATCAAGGTTCAGATTTTTATAAAGTTCAAGTTTAGGTTAGATTTTATCGCATGAAGGCCCCCTAAAATTTATTTTTCTATGAAATTACGAAAAAAACAACGTTAATTTATCAATGGTAATCGTTTTTTAAGTAGATTTTGTCACAGTTTCCCATTCAAATCTGGGACATAATTTTTTTTCTTCAAACTTTTAAGCGTCTATTGTGTTCAAGTCCTTATTTCGCCACCGTCCTTGTCATTTTCCACAATTTTTTTCTCTTCATAATTTTCAGAAGCTCAGATTATTTTTCTTTAAAAAATACAGGGTGTCCGGAAACACATGGCAAGCGTCTGGGAGAGCGTTAAAAAGTGGTTTTACGAAAAAAAGTTAAATGTAAACCCCCCTTAATTTAAATCAAAGAATTTGATGGTGTAGTTTAAAATGCGCCTGGATATACAGGGTGTCCCAGACACAACCTAACTTCGTTATTTCAAATGAGAACCCCTATTTTTTATTTCAGATTCGTAATCTACGCAAAATTTCAAGTAGATTTGAGTACTCATATGACGATTTTGGACAACTTTTAAAAAATGTCAAAATTTAGCGTTTTTGCGCTAAAATCCGTTAAAATCGACCTAGGAGACTCGTTTTTTTTAATTGCACTTATTTTTTTCCGAAGAATCCAACTGTCTCAAATTTGAGCATCTTCGCATTCTGCATAACGAGATTTCGTCGCTAATGGCCTTTTTTCAAGTTAGAACCCAAATTTTTAGTTCAGAAATGAAAATTAGCACTTGTTGAAAGGAATTTTTCTTTCGGACCACAAATTTTGAAAGAGCTACAGCGTCTTTTGTGTTTATGCATCAAAAATTAAAATTCCGTCAACAAATCGCTAATTTCCATTTTTGAAGTATGGAATTTGGAGTTAAACTCGGGTTCTCATTTGAAATAACGAAGTTAGGTTGTGTCTGGGACACCCTGTATATCCAGGCGGATTTTAAACTACACCATCAAATTCTTTGATTTAAATTAAGGGGGGTTTACATTTAACTTTTTTTCGTAAAACCACTTTTTAACGCTCTCCCAGACGCTTGCCATGTGTTTCCGGACACCCTGTATAAAAAAATAGGTATGAGGCGTGAAAAAGGTTAAAATTGCTTAGTTTTGTTCTTGAGTTCTCGCGAGTAAACGACGTCTTTTTATGGTCTATGTCTCAGTTTGAAAACCGATTCGTTACCGATTTTATAGGGTTTAAAACAACTTCCTTGGAAAAATCCTTCTCTTTAGGAAAAGCCGCCTTTGGAGTTGAGCAAGAAAGTGAGAGAAGAAAAAAAAAATTGTTATCGCAATTATTATGGGCCTTGGAATAATTTATTCATGTTAATATAATTACTGGGTTTAACTTTTCAAAAGATAGAACGTTCGTAATATGAGACAAAAGGTCAATTTTAACAGGAGCAAAAATGAAAGGGTTATTAAATCAAGTTGATTATTATCCGGCCCGGAGGACCACTTTTTTTAAAGGAACCTTTTTTTTCCCCTTCATTGTGGCCTAAGTAACTTATTTTTTCTTCTAATAATTCTTATTGAACCTTGTTTATGATCTAAAAGACCTACTTAAAGATTTTTCGCCTTCGTGGACAAAAAATTCGCGGGAAATGAAAGAAAATCTGGAAAAATAGAGAAACGCCGTGAAACCTTAAAGTGGTAGTTTCTGACCAGAAAATCGAAGAAAACGTCCAAAAATTTTAAAAGAGGGAGGTTTCCCGGCAAAAATAGGAAAACTAACACAAAATGGAGTAGCAGAAAAATCGAGTGAAACTCCCGAAAACCAGGTTAAAGGAACGTTTTTCGACCAGAAAGTCAAGGAATCGAACTGTTGGAATCTTCGTAGACTTGTGGAAATCTTGTAAAATTGATGCTTTTCGATAGCTAAATTTTTGTAAAGGTGTCCTAAATTAATGAAAAGTGCGCTTAAAACTCTTTGTAAACTTAAGGATCAAGGAAGTTTTGGTATTAAGTTTTAAAAACATATTTCAACACTTGTGGCTGTTGTCAAACGTAAATCATCCCCGATTGACCCCTCGGGGGCTTACAAAAGGATAACAAGAATCCACCTACCGTGACGTGAATAAACGAGGACGTAAATGGGAATGAGAATACATTTTTGCATAATCGTGTCTTAACATGTCAATGGTGGCAGGATCAACTCTTCCTGGAAAACTCTTTTTAAAGCCTCTGCGCCCACAAAACTACTCACACACTTTTTTGACATGAAAACGCCCTATTTTTTGACAAAATTTCTTGAAAATCGGAAGCTTTGAGGTAAAATTGAACCGAATTCCGTCAGTTTCACACTTTTTTTGAACTTTGCCCCAATATTTGCAAAATTGCCTACTTTGGTGCTCTTTTTTGACTATCGAAACGCCCTTTTTTTTTTGGCAAAATATCTTGAAAATCGATAGTTTTGAGGTAAAAATCGACCATTTGCCAGTTTTACACTTGATTAATTATTAGGTGTACAAAATGAAACTCGGCTAAAATCTACAAAATTCAAATTTTCCCTGTGGCTGAGTTTCATTTTGTACACCTAATAAATAAAAATTGTAGGAAATTTAATTCTCTATGAATTTGTACTTAATTATTTTTTTCTAGGATGCACCATTTTCGGAAAATAATTTTTTTTTTAAATAAATTTATCTTGAAAACAGTGCATCCTAGAGAAAAATGAATAGATTAAAAATTAAAGAGAATTAAATTTCCAACAGATTTTATTTCGTGCATTTTTTCAATATCTGTAACGGTTTACGATTTACAAGCCTTTAAAAATTAACCTTCTTTATGGTTATACTTCAATAACCTTCTTACACGGAGAAGGTCAACTTTTGATGGACTTTAACGCCTAAAATGTTCAAAATTTTGAAAAAGTGAACTACTAGGTGTAAATGAAACTCGGCTAAAATCTACAAAATTCAAATTTACCCTGTGGCTGAGTTTCATTTTGTACACCTAATAAAATATTTTTTTAGGTAGTCAGTAAGTAAAGCCGGATTCTATAAGGGTCGAACTTCAGTCATTTCTTTTAATCTGAGCCACGTAAAATTGGAGCTTTTGAGGCAAAAAGTCTTTTCGACTTATCCAATCAGATAATGGCCAGTTTAAAGCCGCATTTTGGACGATTTTAAAGTTTTATGTATTCAAGAAAACGTAGCAATTAGAATTGGAATTTTTGTGAAATTTCGCCCCGAAGACGGAGGTTTCCGAGCGGTTGAACCTTTTTCGCCCAAGGGCTAATTATCGGTGAAGCGAATGGACCGTAACATGAAGTCGTGATCGCCCACCGAATGTCTCTCCACTTGGCCAACAAGTAAAATAACACCCTTATGACGTCACTAAATTATAAAAGGTCTTACCTTGCGTTAGAGACGAAGAAAGGACAAGAAAAACGAACGGGATGACTGATTCCATCTTCTATCATCCGGGATTCTTTGGGATGGTCATTTGTAATTCAGGATCAGAAATCTGAAAAAATTAACTTTTATTAATTTTTATTGCATCAAGGAGATTGGAGGATTTCAGAAATAATTGTAGTGAAGAAAACCAGTTAATGAATCAAAAATACCGCAAATTTTTTGAAATTAGAAATCTTTAATGTCAATAGAATGATTATTTCACTTAATCCCTTTCTATTTTCTGACCAGGGAATGAAAATAACTAAAAAAATAGAAAACAAAAAAAAAGGAGGTAGAAAGACTGAGATCTTCCATCACTTTCCTTACGTTTCTTCAATGATTAATGAGGTTTCCTAATTCCCTATAGAAAGTAATTTTAAATACAGAGAAAAAAATTGAAAGGATGGAGAATTTTTTTTTTCTTTGTATGGACGTTTTGAAGAGGAAAAGCCGTTGGAAATGATGAAAATTATACGTCGATCCGTCGAAGCGGAAGAAAATAACGGACGAAAATAATTTTAGGTTTTAGTTCTGATGGTTGATCGTGTGTAAAATACATCTTTTTAATTAATTTAAAAATAATTTCTATAACTTATTAGGAAGTAAAATTTGTCGGAGTAGGGGCTTTGGGAGAGTGGGGGTTCCATACGGAAAATTTAGCGATCAGAAGTGGGATAACCGATACCATAAGTGAGGGTGACACTTCTTGTTTTCTTAACTTTCACGAAATTTTCACCATAAACCCCTTAATAAAATTTATTTACAAAATTTAGACAACACGGCAACGCGCATGCGTGTATTTTTGGAGTTCCCGCTGTTTCTCAAAAATTCATCTTTCAGATTTGCCTAAATTCAAACTATTAGGTGTACAAAATGAAACTCAGCCACTGGGTAAATTCGAATTTTGTAAATTTTAGCCGAATTTCATTTTGTACACCTAGTAGTTCATTTTTTCAAAATTTTAAACATTTTAGGCGTTAAAGTCCATCAAAAGTTGACCTTCTCCGTGTAAGAAGGTTATTGAAGAATAACCATTAAGAAGGTCAATTTTTAAAGGCTTGTAAATCGTAAACCGTTACAGATATTGAAAAAATGCACGAAATAAAATCTGTTGGAAATTCAATTCTCTTTAATTTTTATTCTATTCATTTTTTCTCTAGGACGCACTGTTTTCAAGATAAATTTATTTAAAAAAAAATTATTTTCCGAAAATCGTGCATCCTGGAAAAAAATAGTTAAGTACAAATTTATAGAAAATTAAATTTCCTACAATTTTTATTTATTAAGTGTACAAAATGAAACTCAGCCACGGGTAAATTTGAATTTTGTAGATTTTAGCCGAGTTTCACTTTGTACACATAGTAGTTCATTTTTCAAAATTTTGAACATTTTAGGCGTTAAAGTCATCAAAAGTTGACCTTCTCCGTGTAAGAAGGTTATTGAAGTATAACCATTAAGAAGGTTAATTTTTAAAGGCTTGTAAATCGTAAACCGTTACAGATATTGAAAAAATGCACAAAATAAAATCTGTTGGAAATTCAATTCTCTTTAATTTTTATTCTATTCATTTTTTCTCTAGGACGCACTGTTTTCAAGATAAATTTATTTAAAAAAAAAAAAAATTATTTTCCGAAAATGGTGCATCCTAGAAAAAAATAATTAAGTACAAAATAGAGAATTAAATTTCCTACAATTTTTATTTATTAGGTGTACAAAATGAAATTGAGCCACAGAGTAAATTTGAATTTTGTAGATTTTAGCCGTGTTTCATTTTGTACACCTAATAGTTTGATAACACGAGGGGGTTCATTTTTTTCCTCTCGGAAGAAAAGCTCGTTTGATAATAAATAAAATAAAACCCTTTAAATAAAAAAATATTTTGGTACTTGTTACGTTACCAGAACAACGCGCATGCGCTCAAACTAAAAACACATAAAGCTCACGCATGCGCGTTGTTCTGGTAACGTAACTCACAAGTACCAAAATATCTTTTAAGGGTAGAAAAGAAATCAAAGTCGACCGAATTTCTCCCTATTTTCAACCCCAAATTTCAGACGCATTTTATCCATTTTAAAGTAGATTTCATTTTTTTTTTTTTAAAGTGTAATAAATTGACTTTCATTTTTTGACTTAAAATATGACTAAAGGAACAAAAGGTGAATTTAAATATTGTTCAATTATTTTTTAAATGAAACTCTTCCTGGGTGCTTTTAACAATAGAGAATATTTCCCTAAAACATTAATACACTTTATTTCCACCTTCGCTCTTCAAAAAAGCCCACTTGTAGGCGTTACGAAGGCGTAAACCGCATAAAAAGAAAGTCTAAAAGGACCTAATACGAAAACACCTGTTGAATCATACATTCATTGAACTTTCTACACTCTTCATCTTGAAAAGAAAATGAAAAACCCACGGAAATTCGGACCTTCCTACTTTCTTTATTCCGTATCATCAATTCGTTAATGGAGCGTCTATAACGTCTTTTCTTACGGATGAAACTCGGCCAAATAATAAATTTCCTTTTTTTTTCGAGAAGACCGCATTTTTTATGAGGGTTGAAATATTTCATAATATGCATTGTAAGTTACAGTGAAAGTTCGAAATTGCAACATGAGGTATTACTTGGAGAGCAAGACTTATAGGACAGAAACGGGCATAAATGGTGCCAAGGAGGGATAAAAAAAATATGAATTTCAACCGTGAAATGAGCCACGATCGCCTCCCTTGTTTGGAAACTACGGTTTCTAATTTATTTTTAGACCATTAAGTTTTTCTTTCAGCATATTATTAGGTGTACAAAATGAAACTCGGCTAAAATCTTCAAAATTCAAATTTACCCTGTGGCTGAGTTTCATTTTGTACACCTAATAATAAAAATTGTAGGAAATTTAATTCTCTATAAATTTGCACTTAATTATTTTTTTCTAGGATGCACCATTTTCGGAAAATATTTTTTTTTAAATAAATTTATCTTGAAAACAGTGCGTCCTAGAGAAAAAATGAATAGAATAAAATTTAAAGAAAATTAAATTTCCAACAGATTTTATTTAGGGCATTTTTTCAATATCTGTAACGGTTTACGATTTACAAGCCTTTAAAAATTAACCTTATTAATGGTTATACTTCAATAACCTTCTTACACGGAGAAGGTCAACTTTTGATGGACTTTAACGCCTAAAATGTTCAAATTTTGAAAAAATGAACTATTAGGTGTACAAAATGAAACTCGGCTAAAATCTACAAAATTCAAATTTACCCTGCGGCTGAGTTTCATTTTGTACACCTAATAAATAAAACTTGTAGGAAATTTAATTCTCTATAAATTTGCACTTAATAATTTTTTTCTAGGATGCACCATTTTCGGAAAATAATTTTTTTTTAAATAAATTAATCTTGAAACAGTACGTCCTAGAGAAAAATGAATAGAACAAAATTAAAGAGAATTAAATTTCCAACAGATTTTATTTAGTGCATTTTTTCAATATCTGTAACGGTTTACGATTTACAAGCCTTTAAAAATTAACCTTCTTAATGGTTATACTTCAATAACCTTCTTACACGGAGAAGGTCAACTTTTTATGGACTTTACGCCTAAAATGTTCAAAATTTTGAAAAAATGAACTACTAGGTGTACAAAATGAAACTCGGCTAAAATCTACAAAATTCAAAACCCTGTGGCTGAGTTTCATTTTGTACACCAATTTTAAAGAGGAATATTTTGTTTTGTATACGTAAATAATTTTTTTTTCTTTCTTTTTTTTTCCTAGTTGAACCTATTGACTAGAGTCAAAGTACTTTCTGCACCAGTTCTCTTTTAAAAGACATACAGTGGGGGTTCCAGCTCATGAATTGAAAAAAAAAAATTTAACGGGGATAACAAGAAAAAGGGAAATAAAATACCAAAAAAAGATATTTGTTAAAAGTGAATATTTTTTAAGATGAATACAGGGAAGAAAATTAGATTAAAAGTACTGGTGTGAAGAGCTTCCAACGAAAACTTCCTCAAAGAGAAGGAAGAATATAGGAGGGGGAATTATTAAAGAGGGGAAGTATAAAGGAGGGGGATTATTAAAGAGGGGAAGTATAAAAGAGGGGGAAGTATTAAGTGTCAATATTAAGTATCAAGGTAGAAATAATGAGCCGTCTACCAGAGGGAGGTCGATCTCTCCCCTGGTAAAAGTATCACATTTCTCAAAAATGAAAAAAATAAAAAAAATTTAATAACATTTGAAAATTGGATAAAAATTGTGGAAAATAGCCGGCCGATAAAGCTGAACTTTAGACAGACATATCTCCTCCATTTTTGCGAATTTCTTAAAAAGCTCTTGTCATTTTTTAAGTTGCTAGAAAATGAAGAACCTGTAAAATTTTGTAAAAATCGGACGAAAACTGTGGCCGTGACGCCCGAATGAAATTTGCGACGGACGGCCGGCACCACAGACAACCTCATGATCGGCAAAGATCACTTATCAGCAGAGAGCGGACATTCGTGCAGTCAAAATGAAAAAACGTGCATCAAAAAATGCTAAATCGTGAAAAAAACGTGCAATATAAGTTTAAAACATGCTTTTACAGAAAATTACGCACCGACTTATAAGAAATTTTATTTGTTTTTTGGTAGAACAATAATCGGTAAAACAAACACATGGTACCATTCGTACTTTTTGCGCTTTTAGTCGGGTTTTGCTTGGCGGGGCGGAACGCTGCCGCGTTCCTTGATAACCTCTTGGGGGAAGCAATCACTTTGACAGTGAAATATGACGCATTTCACTGCTACATTTTACCGACCCTGTACCTGTTCCAGTGATTTTCAAATAGAGGCCTGTATTCACGAGATTCACCAACGAATTTTTAATATAATTTTTCTTGCTGACGATTAATGGTGTTTTCGGCAGCCAGAAAACCATATCAGTTCGACAGTTCCTGGTTTTAATTAACCTTTGCTACCAATTTTGATCCGTCTCTCACAGCTTCCGGCTACCGGGCACTTTTTCCCTTCTCAAAAGACCCAAAAGGGTTCCTTCAGGCAAACTAAATACTATGTCATGTAAATATTTAGTTAAATAGCATTCTAATTTTTATTTCTTTAAACATTAAAAGAAAAAAACATTAAAAAAATAATAATAAATCAAAATGTGCAGCTAATTTGCAAAATTCCCAAAACGTGCAATTTTCGTGCAATATACCCCAAAACGAGCAAATCGTGCAGTATTAAGTAGTGCTTAAAATGCTCAGTTTTTCATGATTCGAAAAACTATCTAAATTTTATTGATTTCCAAGCAGCCAAAAAAAAAAACATGCAATTGCACGGGAATCCTTGCTCTGCTTATCAGTTTTCCTCTACGGGTCTGGAAGACCCTTTTCCAGATACCGTGCGTCCGAAAAACTTCTTTGAGGAAGTTAAAAGGGGTTTTCTCCGTCAAAACTGACAAAATTGCCCGAAAATCCAGGGATTTATTGGTCTAATGACTAAGGGAAACTCGTGGAAATCCAATAGCAAGGGAGTTTTCTTGGAGAATTTGAAAAACTTATGAATTCGGGGGGGGGGGGGGGAGGAGCCGAAGAAAATTTTGTAAAAGGGGTTTTCTCTGTCAAACTGACTAAATAGCATGAAAATCCTTCACAATAGGGGTTTATTAGTCAAGTGACCAAGGAAAACTCGTGGAAATCCAATAGCAAGGAAGTTTTTTCGAGGAAGAGTAAGGAACCTATTTAGGCCAAAAAAACTGAGGAAAACGCCGAAGAAAACGGGTTTCTCAGTCCAAAAATAGAACTTGAGTCGCTTTTTCTATTGATTTCACAAGCGTTATCACTTATCAGCGACACCTGGTGTTCATGACTAAGCCTTGAATATTTTGAATAAAATATAAAGGCCTCTTTACACTCACGAATCACCCACTGTCACGACATTCTTCCCATACACCAAAAAACGTTTTGAAACGTCGTCTAAATCGAGATCATTTAAGGGCGCGAGAAAAAAACTGTTTTTGACCGCTTCCTTTGCGGCCGCGAAAACGCTTCTATAATTAAAAGAATTTAATAAAAATAAAACCCGGTGGGAAAAGTCATGAAAGGTTAGCCCCGTTGGATAAATCGTTTTCAAGAATGAGACATAAAAAACCGTTTTAACTGCGATTTAAAAAGTCGACGACAAAATCTTGGCGTTCTTCAAAATCCACCGGAAAGTACTTTTGATCGGAAAACGTTAACGGCCAATAAAAGATGGCAATTAAGAGATTTCTTCTTAATATCCTAAGTATAAACTACAGTCATGAGATCGTGATTTCCTCCAAGAAGTTCGTGTTCATCAAAAAAACAGAAAAAAAATCACTTAACTCAAATAATTATAAAATAAACTATTAAATTTTCGTCTTTTGATTAAAAATCTTGAGTGACACATCGTGATCTTTTGCGTTGCGGCATTTACGCCCGTATATGGTCCGAGCATGTTTAAACCGGCAAAAAAAAAAGGGTCAAACCGCATCACGAATTTCCTCAATGTTGTTTTTTTACGAAATCCAATTAATGTGTAACAACTTGGTTTTCCGGAAAAAACATTTTCATCAATAATCGCTATATCACTTTTTCAATTAAGTTTAAATGGCCTTCGAAATCGGGTCCCCGGGGGTCGAAAACGTAATAAAAATGAAAAGAATCGTTTTTACCTCTCGTTTACCCTTCCATTTCATAACGCCCATTCTTTTTGACCTTTGGAGTACTCTCGGGCGTGCTCTTGCCTTGGCAGCTCAACACAAATCCCCTTGTTATCCCCACGACGAAATAGAAATTACTTAAACGCCCGAATCTTACGAAATCGTAATCGTTTATAAAAAAAAAGGATTAATTTGTATTTCAAGGCTTAAGACGGAGGCGCTGAGGACTAGAGGCGAAGAAAGGATGTGAAAAGGAAAACTCCAAAAACCACCCATAGAGGATAATACAATAACTTCTCTTTGAAGTTAAAAGATCATACAGAGAAATTAAAAGCGAGGGGACATTCTGACCAAAGAGAGGGATTTGGAGGGGTTTGCCGCGAGTCGAAGACCGGGCGGTCGCGACCTCTAATCTTCAACATCAAAATTCCTTTTCCTCAAATTCCATTTTCTTAAGAGTACTGGTTTGAACAGCTTCCAACGAAAACTTCCTAAAAGAGGAGTAACAATATAGGAAGGGGAAGTATATAGGAGGGGGAAGTATAACGGAGGGGACGTAACACGGAGGGGGAAGTATATGGGAGCGGAAGTATAACAGAGGGGGAAGTATAAGGGAACGACAGTATAACGAAGGCAGGGAAAGTATAAAAGGAGGGAAAGAATAAGGAAGGGGAAATTTTTTCGAAAAAAATTTTATTTTTTTTTTAATTTTCCAAGTTCTTTTTTTCGAAAATTTTCCGGGTTTTCCTTTTTTTTTCTCGAAAATTTGTCTAATTGTCAAGGTAGAAATAATGGGCTCTTAGGCCTAGGGATGTGCCTCTCGTAATGAGTAGAAGTACGAAATTTCTCCCTACTAAAAAGAAATTAATAAACAAAAGTGGCAATTTTTTTACACCAAAAATTTAAAAAAATAAAAGGAATAATTGGAGAAAATTTGGTGAAAATCGGATTAACGGTTCGGCCGCAGCGAATTTTTTAAAATTTCAAACAGACATATCTCCGCCATTTTTTCGAAATTCAAAAATCGCCCTCGTCATATTCTTCTTCACCGGCTAAAGAAATTTGTGTAAAATTTGGTGAAAATCGGATGAAAACTGTGGCCGTAAAGTGTTCCGGAAAAAAATGCTACGGCCGGCCGGCACCACGGACAAAGTTGATATTCGAATTTACCCTCCGGGGTCTGGAAGACCCTTCCCCAAAAACCCGACGTCGAGGGTATCACAATAACTTCTTTAAGGAAGTTAAAAACTGTCTTTTTCTATGGTCTTAGAACTAAAGACGGTAAAGCGCTTTTTTTCCCCTCTTGAAAGTCGAGCCATTTAATAAAATATAAAAATGCGGAAGGCCGTGAACGACTAGAAACGATCAAAAGAAACAAGAGAAAGGCAAACTTAATATTTAAAACAGTTCTTTTTTTGCCGGTGCAATTATTTTAATTTTAAAATTTTTCTAACGTTTCTTTGTTCCTCAATTAATAAGAGATAATTACAGGACAATGCCTTTTAAATAACCTTTCAACGAAAAAAAGGATCGATTTTTTTACAACAGGTTGAGGAAGTAATTGGCAATTTATGATTTTAAGTGCGCGAAGGCGTAGAAAGTCGGCCGCGGCGTGAGTGGTAGCGGGTAACCGCCAATAAACTCGTGTTCAGAAATGAAAAATTAAATTATTTTAAACACCCTCCGCTAATTATCAATTTTAAAAAAATATTTTTTATGGCCCATAAATTTTTCAAAATTGAGACAACTCTATTTAAATCCTTATGCTCAAAGTCAAGTAGAACTATCCTGCTGCAGAAAAATGTGATTTCAGCCGAGTATCAAATTGCTCGAGTTTTTTTTCCAAGTACGTTTTCTCTTGAAAGATAAACTCGATATAATGTGTCTGAAGAAAGTTTCTTATTACAGAAAGCCTCGTTAATCCGAGAAAACATAGCGACAATAATGACTCTATTTAACTTTTACCCAAACGACTTTTTTAAAATCATAGGCGTTTAACTAAAAGGAAAAAAAAGGTCGATCGGAAAATTTAGAAAAACATGCCGGTAAAATGGTGTTTCTCCCCAAAAAATATCGGGGGAAACTAGGAGAAAAAAGAAAAAGCTTAAAAATAGCATTATACTTCCCCCTCCTTTATACTTCCCCTTCCTTTATACTTCCCCTCATTTATATTTCCCCCTCCGTTATACTTCCCCCTCCTATATTGCTCCTTCTCCAGTAAGATTCCAGATTCCTTCTTGATTAAGTAAGGCTTCCAAGGCCAAAAGACTTAAGAAAATGCCCAAAATTTAGAGAAAAATGGGGTTTCTCGATCCGAAAAAGGCGGAAAAATCTAAAAATCCAGTAGAATAAAGGCTAAAAAAATTAAGGAAGTTAATAGTCTGGTGCTGGCCCCGACGGGAACTGCCTTAAAGAGAAGGAGCAATATAGAGGGGGAAGTATAACGGAGGGGGAAATATGAATGAGGGGAAGTATAAAGGAGGAGGAAGTATAAAGGAAGGGAAAGTATAAAGGAGGGAAGTATAAAGGAGGGGGAAGTAGGGAAGAATAAGGGAGGAGAAGTTTAAGGAGGTCTTCTAAGTTTAAGAAGGTTTTTTTTTTTACATTTTTCCAAGTTTTTTTTTCTCAAAAACTTTTCTGTTTTTGAAAAAATTTTAAGTTTTTTTTTTCAAAAAATTTTAAGTTTTTGTCTTTCTCGGCAAATTTAAGAAAATGCCCTAAATTTTGGGAAACTGAGGGTTTTTCGCTCCAAAAAAAAAGGCGGAAAAATCAAATATACAGTAGAATAATTGCAAAAAAAAAGTGGCAAAAAAGGGTTTCTATTATCGAAAAATCGTGGGAAACGACCAAAACTCAAGAGAAATGTATTTATAGGCCTGAAATATTAAAAAGCGCCCGAAAATCTTGTAAAGAATAGATTTTTTGTACGAAAGGGCGAGGAAAATTTGAAAAAATTATTGAAATTCGTACTCTTGACGATTGAAGCCTATTTTTAATCGAGCTTTTCCACGGATTAAGGTTTTAATTAATCTTCAAGACAAGAAAAAAAGTGTTAAAATCAATAAAGGATGGTCTATTAAGTGTGAAAGCTTTTCTTTATTACCTAACGTTCAGCCATTGTAAAACAAAGAAACGAATCGTAACCCGTTTTCCCTTCGGTTCAATAATTTTTTTTGCTTTGAAATCGATAATTGTAAAGTCAAAATTCTAAAGTAGGTCAGTATGACTGGGCATTCGCCTTTATTCCTTTGGGAATTTCTTGAGTGACAAGAAAAAAAAAACTTCATTGAGTATTGTGTCCTCACGCTCCAGGGATCTTCTTTCGTTTTTTTAACACCTCACCTTTTTTTTCGACCAATTATTTTCTTCGCCTTTTGTACTTTTAAAACTTCGCCTTAACGGTGACGGATCCTTTTAAGATTTCAATTTGGCGCACGACAATCAAAAATCTTGGGGTTGACTTTTTGAATTCGATTCGCACGGTCGGAATACATTGACATTTCCAGGTCTTTGAAAATCTTAGGTTGACAATGTTACTAAATTAAGCCTTTCACTCTAAAATCCCTTTCGCGCAATGGGACTTGCAAGTAAACGATTTTGCTTCGCCTTTCCCACTGAAATAATTGTGAAATAAAAAAAAATGGAGCATCACTTTTTTTTCTCCCTTGACTTCTTAATATTTTTTTCTGAAATGTCAGGGACGAGGAAGCGATTTTGTTAATTGGGTTTTGAAAAAGTAAACATTTACTTTCGAGGGGTAAATCGACCTCTATTTTCTCGCCGTATCATGAGTGAATCAGCTCAAGCCTTCACTTTCATTTTTTTATAAAAAAAATTTATAATCCAGATAAGATTGGGATCTTGCAATTTAAAATTAACGCGCACCAAAAACAAAAGTAATTTTAGGCAATAGTGGGGGCTGAAAAAATGTACTTGCGGTCTAGGACATATGAAGCTTTAAGTTACATCGGAGTCTGGAGTCATTCGAGTGATAAAATTTTAAAGCTTCGTCGCTCCTAAGCCATTAGTTTTCGCCAAAAAAAAATCCTTAAGTAAATTTTTGCAGGGAATTCTACGATATATTTAAGAAGAAAAGGGCCTTGCAAATTTCTTAAATTCTCCAGAATTCTGAAGATGTACACCTAGTAGTTCATTTTTTCAAAATTTTAAACATTTTAGGCGATAAAGTCCATCAAAAGTTGTCCTTCTCCGTGTAAGAAGGTTATTGAAGTATAACCATTAAGAAGGTTAATTTTTAAAGGCTTGTAAATCGTAAACCGTTACAGATATTGAAAAAATCCACTAAATAAAATCTGTTGGAAATTCAATTCTTTTTAATTTTTATTCTATTCATTTTTTCTCTAGGACGCACTGTTTTCAAGATAAATTTATTTTTAAAAAAATTATTTTCCGAAAATGGTGCATCTTTGAAAAAATAATTAAGTACAAATTTATAGAGAATTAAATTTCCTACAATTTTTATTTATTAGGTGTACAAAATGAAACTCAGCCCCAGGGTAAATTTGAATTTTGTAGATTTTAGCCGAGTTTCATTTTGTACACCTAATATTATTCTTCAAGATTGAATATTAGATTAAGAATGTGTGAAGCAAAACGAGAATACGCTTTCTTTGAAAGGTGAGAGAGAAAAAAAAACCGATTTAGGGAATCAAGTGACCATAATAAGCTTTTATAGTGTTCCATGAATAACGAAATTTCCCTTTCTTTGACTTTCTTTTCTTTCTGGGCACGTTACCGTCTTTGAAAAATGTTCCGTTTCGGGCTCCCCCGCCCGGGAAAGCCGGTGAAAACCGTACGGTCAAGACCCGTGAGATGTGATCACGTAAAAGACTTTTCGAGATCGAACATTTTTCGAGAACAAAAAAAGGGGGCGTGTTCCGGGTCATACCTCGAGGCGCCTTTTTTATTTTACAAGAAAAAAAGCGTGTGAAAACTGTGTTAGCGATGCAGAATGCGAAGATGCTTGAATTTGTGACAGTTGGAACCTTCGGACATAAATAAAGGGGATTTTGCGCAAAAAAAGGCTAAAATTTGACATTTTTTAAAGTTGTCAAAAATGGTCATATGAATAGTCAAATTAACTTGAAATTTTTGCGTAGATTACGAAACTGAAATAAAAAATAGGGCTTCTCATTTGAAATAACAAAGTTAGGTTCTGCTAGGGGCACCCTGTATATCCAAACGCATTTTAAACTACACCATCAAATTCTTTGATTTAAATTAGAGGGTTTACATTTAACTTTTTTTTATTCCATAAAACACGTATGCCATGTTTTCCGGACACCCTGCTGATCTATTTTCAAATTGACCCTGAAGAAACGAATTTATTTAATTTTTAAAAGACGATTAAAGGAAATAAACAAATAAAATATTTAAAAACCGAAATGAAAAAAGTCGACTTTTTGTAATGAGCGTCAATTTATTGTCCCTGATCTAAATAAATTTTAGAAAAAGCTAAAGCTAAAGGAAGCCATTTAAAAATGCATTTTTGCTCTAGATTACCTCAATATCGATTCTAAAAATCCAAAAATTGATATTGATTGAATTTTATGACCTAAAAATGGCTAAGAAATATTAGGAAGTGACAAGATAAATTGGAACCGTTGACCGAATCGGACTTCTCTACTCGGGATCTTTCCGTTTAGAGTTAGCGGTCTCACGTTTCCGCGTGATTTTCTTCGCCCGTACGCGTTCATCAAGGAAGTGACATACACGTTAAGAAATTCGCCTTCCGATTGGGCTTTTTTTTCAAGATGAGAATATTTAAAAAGATGGCGGTGACTTACCTCGTTCGGCAAGAAAACATCACTGTGAACAGCTCCTGCAAAAAAAAAAAAAAATAAAAAAAAAAAAAAATAAATAATTTTTTTTTATGAAGTAAAATTAATTTTTAACTTCACCGATCGCTTTTTTATTGCGAAAAACTTCTTAAAATTCAGAAAAAAACGTTATAAAGTACTGAAATACCCCTCGAAAAATCTGAAAAAATTATGAGAGGTACATTTCAGGTCCCTCTAAAATCTGCATTAATTTGGTGTCGCGGTCGCCCCCTCTGAGGGAACCACTTTTTTATTGCAAAAAACTCCTTAAAATGCAGAAAAAACGTTATAAAATACAGAAGCACCACCTCGAAAAATCTGAAAAAATTATGAGAGGTACATTTTAGGTCCCTCTAAAATCTGCATTAATTTGGTGTCGCCCCCTCTGAGGGAACCACTTTTTTATTGCGAAAAACAGCTTAAAATTCAGAAAAAAATTTATAAAATACTGAAGTACCACCTCAAAAAATCTGAAAAAATTATGAGAGGAATATTTTAGGTCCCTCTTAAATCTGTATTAATTTGGTGTCGCCCCCCCCCCCTGCAGGAACCACTTTTTTGACCCCTTAAAATTTATAAAAATTAATTTTTCACACTTTAAAGTTTTGGAAAAATTTCAAAAAATTCTCAAAGATGCGTCTTTAGATGCTAAATAGTTTACAAAAAAACTGGGCTCTGTGGGATCATTAGTTCTCGCGATATTGAAGTTTTTCTAAAAAAGTATAAACCCGTTTTTCTCGAAAACCGTTCGGATTTTTGATCTGAAATTTATGTCAGTTCTTATTCACATAAAGAGGCATCTTTTAGAATTTTTTCGGCCAAATCGGAGTAAGGGCCATTTTGCCCCCCTTATCCCGCTATAGCCTTTGAAGAAATCTACCTTTCGGTCACTACTGCCGTAGGGTCATTGTTTTAAAATAAAAAATGTGAGGAATTACGGTTTCTCCAGTTAAAATTCCATAAACCTCTTTTCGCTCATAAAATTAAAGAATTTGGAATTTATTTTAATCTTCCACACTTTTCAGCGGAGAAATGTGAAGTATTTTTGACATTTTTACGCCTTCTTAAACAGTAAACGTTGAAAAAATCCGGTTTATTTCTTTTCCCAAATTGTTCTTTTTTAAAGACGAAAGTTTGTATTGTATCTTCAATCGAATTAGCACACCTCTCCGCTAGTTTCTCGATCCCCGGAATCGATATCGGACAGAGAGAAAGGGTGAGAAGAGATTTTTACAATTATTTTTCAAAAGGCTATAAAGGAAATTTCATGTTTATCAAACAACGGAAGACCAACTGTATATTGCATAAAACGTGTAATTTTAAGCTGGCAATAATTAAGTCACTTTATTCAATGGCGATGGAAGTGACAAAAGAGATAAAAAGACAGTCATTAACGGTAATTGGTTTTGTTAATAAAGATGATTATTCGTTATTAAATTTCTATTTAAAAACACAATAATAATAAGATTGATAACTGTTAATTATAATCGACGACAGTTGGGCTTAACCACGAGCATCCTTGAATGTTTATTGGTTTATTATAGTTATTATTTAAATTATTGGATATAAATTTTTTCTACAAAAGAAATATGTAATGCCATGATAATAGATTCCGTTGGTCTCCCCTAGAAACCAGACAACCGGAGGTGTTTTTTACAGTTTTTAGTCGAGAAAACCTTTTTAGCCTGTTTTTTGGAAGTTCCCCAACAGTTTATCGACCAAAAAAACCCTTTCTTCCTCACATTACATCAAGAAACCACCTTTTTCCCGAATTTTCGTGAGTTTTTCTTGGTTTTTCAGCCTCGGAACCCCTGGATTTACAGGATTTTTTTCTCTTGAAAGAGTAGGTTTTAAATGCAGAAAAAAAATTGTGTAAAGAGTAAATAACGACTTTCAACTTACGTCGAATCACAGATGACAGCGGCAGGTGTCGTTTGGAAACCTCAAAAGCCACATCGTGTCCACGCTCTATTACGTTAATGGTGCGGTGTGTAAAAAACAAATTTTTAACAATCCCCATTTCAAAAATTCTTTTAAAAAAATTAAACCGCACGACTTTAAATTAGAGGTTAACATTCACGAAACGAATTGAGCACCTTGATTTGTTGTTTTTTCTATTTTTTATTTTTTTAACGGATTTTGACGATTTTTGTTTGAAAAGATTTGAAGTTTCAAACTTTTTAGGAAGTCGGTTGAAAATTGAGGAGATTATGAATTTTTTTTTGTAAAATGAAACATGTCGAATTATAAATAAATTCTTGATTGGATAAGGGTGCTCTGAGGCTTCCCGGAAAGATGTTTACTAACATGTTTTAGTTGTTCACCTTTTCCATTATGCAAAACGCTCGTTTTTCGGGGTAGGTCGTCCCCGTGCCCTAGCCAGAGAAGTCGTGGACGTGCGCCGGGGTTTCCTCCACGTGACTTCCACTAAGAGAAAAGGAAAATTTATCTCGGATCGGTCATGGATCTACAATGCGGACTCTTCTCGTTATTACTTTTTATTTTAATCTTTTATCAGCAAAAGGAAAAGGAACGGGGGCGTCTTCGTGAATTTCTCTCGACAATATGCGGGCATAGAATTATCCAGTTCCGACCTACAGGAATAATCAGTGCCCCGGATACAGGGTGTTCCAACTAGAGTGGACAAGTAACTTTACGGCAATTCACTTAGACCTAAAATAAGTACTGGTTTAAAGAGCTTCCAACGAAAATTTCCTTAAAGAGAAGTATCTATATAGGAGGGGGAAGTATAACGGAGGGGAAGTAAAACGTAGGGGGAAGTATATGGGAGGGGAAGTATAACGGAGTGGGAAGTATATGGGAGGGGCAGTATATGGAAGGGGGAAGTATATGGGAGGGGGAAGTTTAAGTGAGGGGTAGTATAACAGAGGGGTGAAGTATAACGGAGGGGGAAGTATAAGGGAACAAAATTATAACGGAAGGGGATTTATTAGGTTTTTTCCCAGAAATTTTCCGGGTTTTTTTAAATTTTTTTAAGGGTTTTTTTGAAGGTGTTTTTTCCCCCAAGTTCTTTTTTTCGAAAAAATTTCTAAGTGTCAAGGTAGAAATAATGGGCTCTTTGGCCTAGGGATGTGCCTCTCGTAATGGGTAGAAGTATGAAATAATAATAAAAATAAAAAAAGTGGCTATTTTTTTACACCAAAAATTCTTAAAAATTATAAAGAGTAATTGGTGAAAATTTGGTGGAAATCGGATTAACTAGAGTAAATCGGTTCGGCCGCAGCGAATTTTTTAAAATTTCAAACAGACATATCTCCGCCATTTTTTCGGAGTCGATTTACCGTGCAAAAATAAGAGGGGTTTACATTTCGTCGCGTTAGTTCTAACACGGCTATCTCATTTATCCTTGGTTTTCTTTTCATGAGAGCCAAAATACGGATTAATTTCTCATTCAATGTATAACCTGTTGGCTAAATCGTGAACTATGCGTTTTCTGTTGGTAATAGGCTTAAACTACCAACGGAATTCGATTCTCCACAAAATTTACCATCAGAAACAGTGCCTAACTCAAAATTGACAGAAAATGATATAGCCGGTGTTAGAAACGCGACGATTTAACTTTTTTTGTAGGACACAGTTGGAACACCCTGTATAATAATAATAAGGCATTAAATTGTCTTTTTTTTTTCAGCAAACCTCGAAATTAGTTCACCCGATTTTTCATTCATATACGAAACTATGATTTTCGCGCTAATAAAGACGAGCGATTCAAATCTTTTACACACAGCTGTTCTAAATCTAGATCTTTCTAAGCAATCAGCGCATCAATAACCTCATTTTTAAATAGACGGAGGCGATAATTGCTAGTTAAATTTAATAAATTCATACTTGAGAGTGTATCAACAAATTGATGTTGCTCGGATGGCTAAGAAAAATTGAGCAGTATTAGACCAGCTGGATGTAACGGATTTGATTTACTCTGGATGTCAGAATATTTTCTTGGACGATTGAAGTATTGAAAATAATAAATCACCCTTTTGATCCTTTTTTTATCCTGATGGGTATTTTTGACAAGAAGCTTTTAAGGTAGAACGAGGTAGACTTAAAGAATTTTAACCGGAGAAACCGTGTTTCCTTCCGCCTTCTTTTTCTGGTTAATGACCTTTTTAAACAGTTTAGCTTAAAAAATTAAGGATTTTATACAAATAAAGGGCATTTCAAGAAAATTTTTTGACCCCTGAAGTCCAATATATTAGCTTTGTTCCAACCGCAGTTTGAAACTCCTAGAGCATGCGCAGACGGATTTGCACGTCTAATTTGACGTCAGATGACTTCAGATTCGAAGGAAAAACGATTTGAACGACGTCAAATATGACGTCCTAATCCTTATCCAGGAGTTTCAAACCAGTTCCAAAACATGCCAGGCCGTCATCGCAAGCTTTTTCCGAAAACACCGTCGATTTTTATTAGGTGTACAAAATGAAACTCGGCTAAAATCTACAAAATTCAAACTTACCCTGTGGCTGAGTTTCATTTTGTAAACCTAATAAATAAAAATTGTAGGAAATTTAATTCTCTATAAATTTGTACTTAATTATTTTTTTCTAGGATACACCTTTTTCGGAAAATAATTTTTTTTAAATAAATTTATCTTGAAAACAGTGCGTCCTAGAGAAAAAATGAATAGAATAAAAATTAAAGAGAATTAAATTTCCAACAGATTTTATTTAGTGCATTTTTTCAATATCTGTAACGGTTTACGATCTACAAGCCTTTAAAAATTAACCTTCTTAATAGTTATACTTCAATAACCTTCTTACACGGAGAAGGTCAACTTTTGATGGACTTTACCGCCTAAAATGTTCAAAATTTTGAAAAAAATGAACTAGGTGTACAAAATACACTACTTTTGAGCCAATATTCCACCTCTTTTTTTAAAATTTGAATTTTTCGGTGTAATAATTTATGATAGGATCCCTTTGTCTTAATAAATAAAGGCGTGACCGAGTTATGAATTTTAATTTCGCAATCGTGTATTGTCCCGCTTTCAGCCTATGAAACTTGCGTAATTTCGTAATAAAGAAAAAGTCGATTTCGTGATTGGATCCTTTTTTTTTAATTAATAACATTTTTTGAGTGGAGATAAAAAACGACAAATCTCCGATATGAAATGAAAGGAGGAAGGTTTATCCCATGTCAATTTTCACGAACGGGAAGTGATCCGTCACCGGGGCGGGACGGGTATCCACCGGGTGAAAGGTAAACACCCGTTTGAACAATAACAGACAGATTTTAAGGCGAGAGAGAAAAGAAAAAAAACGCCTTATACAACATTAATTATGACACAAGCCAAAATCATGCGTAATAAAAATTAAAATACATATAATTTCAAGTTGTGGATATTTCTGTTTTGCATATAAAAGATAATTTATCCCATCCATTAAAATAAAATTATACGTTCGAATTAATTTTTCCCACGAGTTCTCTCCGTAATTAGGTCTAGTTTGAAAATTCAGACGCCCACTATTATCGATACAATTTTTAGGCCATTTTTTTTCCGGATATTTCGATTTCTAATCACGACCTGTGAGCCTTTTAAGAAAAACGAAACGTTTAATATGGTGTTTTAAAGATTTTTTAATGAGAAGAAAGGTGTCTTAAGCCCAAAAAAAGGGGGGCTTTCTCCATATCGCCACGCGATGGGACTATCAGAGCAATCAGTTTTGATAAACAGAAAGAACGTTACGATTCTACAAAAGATGGATCTTAATTAACGTTAGCTTTGTTCCAACCGGAGGTTGAAACTCCCGGATCATGCGCAGAAGGATTAGCACGCCAAATTAACTTCCTTAAAGAAGTTATTGCGATACCCTCGACGTCGGGTTTGGGGAAGGGTCTTCCAGACCCCGGAGGGTCAAATCGAATATTGATCTTTACCGATCTCAACTTTGTCTGTGGTGCCGGCCGTCCGGCCGTCCGTAGCATTTTTTTCCGGAACACTTTACGGCCACAGTTTTCATCCGATTTTCACCAAATTTTTACACAAATTTCTTTAGCCGGTGAAGAAGAATGTAACGAGGGGGATTTTTGAATTTCGAAAAAATGGCGGAGATATGTCTGTTTGAAATTTTAAAAAATTCGCTGCGGCCGAACCGTTAATCCGATTTTCACCAAATTTTCACCAATTACTCCTTATATTTTTAAGAATTTTTGGTGCAAAAAAATTGACACTTTTTAAATTACTATTTTTATTAGTAGGGAGAAATTTCGTACTTCTACCCTTTACGAGAGGCACATCCCTAGGCCAAAGAGCCCATTATTTCTACCTCGACACTTAAAAAAATTTTCGAAAAAAAGAACTTAAAAATTTTTCAAAAAAAATAAAAAGAAAAAAGAAAAAAAAAAAAAACCCGGAAAATTTTTCGAAAAAAAAAATTTTTTTACAAAAAAACTTAGAAAATTTTTCGAAAAAAAAAAAATGGAAAAAAAAAGGAAAACCCGGAAATTTTTCGAAAAAACTTTGAAAATTTTTTGAAAAAAAAATTTTTTTTCGGACAAAAAAAACTTAGAACATTTTTCAAAAAAAGAACTTAGAAAATTTTTCGAAAAAAAAAAAAAAAAAAAAAAAAAAAAGCCGGAAAAATTTTTCGAAAAAACTAACTTGGAAAATTCTCCTTTATACTTTCCCTCCTACTACATCCCCTTCCTTTATACTTTCGTTCCCTTATACTTCCCCCTCTGTTATACTTTCCCCTTCCTTATACATTCCCCTCCGTTATACTTCCCCCTCCGTTATACTTCCTCTCCCATATTATACTTCCTACTCCGTTATACTTCTCCCTCCGTTATACTTCCTCTCCCACATACTTCCCACTCCGTTATACTTCACCTCCCATATACTTCCCCCTCCTATATAGATACTTCTCTTTAAGGAAGTTCCCGTCGGGGCCAGCTCCAGACTAGTACTTTTATCGGCCAAATAGGAGTAAGGGGCGAAATGGCCCCATATTCCGCTATAGTCAATGATGAATTTTTGCGTCTTTCCAAGCGGATCTTCATGTTTAATGAAATGTATACCTATCGCAAATTTTGCGGGAGGGGCAGTGTTGTGTGAAATTTTCTTATTTGTAATATAAAACTTGAGGCTGGGATTAACTTTCGTTATTCCCATGAAAACGAAGACATAAAAAAAGGAAACCAGAGAAAAAAAAAGGATATTGTTTTCACCTAATTTGATTAAAAAATTTTCCAATTCACGAACTTGCTCCACAAATCGACAAAAGATCCTCCCGAAAAAAAGTCATGACTTTCTCCGTGTTCTTAACATTTACATAACGGACTTCTTGAGGGGCGGATAATAATTACAGACAAAAAACTGGGCTCTCCCATTCGGCACGAGCGACTTGTCTTTTGCCCGAATTTTCATCTCTTAAAGTTCAGCTATGACTGGAGGGCGAGGGTTTATTACACGACTTGTCCTTGTTTAGAAAATACCTTTCGAGAATTGCGTCTAAGAATTTTTTTATGAGAAAAACGTTGCTTTTTTTCATTTTTCTTGTGTAGTGGGCACTATCAGAGCATGACCTAGTGTGAGGCTATACAAGATCTCATCTTCATACTCTAATAATCAGCCAGCAACATCCCTATAACTGTCTTACCAATTATCATTTAACTGTAAAATCTTGAGTTTAAAATTTAAATAGAGAAGTTCAAGAAAAAGTGGAGAGAAAGAAGAGACATCTCTGCTTACTCCTCTCCTGCTTTGATAAAACCACCTGAATCTTTTACATCCAGCTGATCCAAACCTCGATCCTTATGTGAGCAATCAGCGCATCAATAATTTCAAGTTAAATCTAATATAATCATAGTTAACAATAAATCAATAAGTTAATGTTGTTCTGATGAGTAAGAAAAGGCTTTCAGACCAGCTGGACATAACAGATTTGATTTACTCTTGATGTTGCAGAATATTTTGTACTGCTATCGACAACTACCGACTTTTTGAGCTTTTTGGGCTCGGCTTGCAGACACTGGGCTTTAGGGCCCAGGTACAGCGCTGTAATCGATAAAGACCAATGGTCATTTTGGTCCTAGTTCCAATCGGAGTTTGAAACTGTTTTGAAACTCCTGGAGCATGCCCAGAAGGGTTTGGACTCCTTGACTTCAAATCGTTTGTCCGTCAAATCTGAAGTCATCTGAAGTCAAATTTGGCGTGCTAATCCTTCTGCGCATGATCCGGGAGTTTCAAACTCCGGTTGGAACAAAGCTAATGTTCATTAAGATCCATCTTTTGTTCTGTAGAATCGTAAGGTTCTTACTGTTTATCAAAACTGATTGCTCTGATGGTCCCATCGCGTGGCGATATGGAGAAAGCCCCCTTTTTTTGTGCTTAAGACACCTTTCTTCTCATTAAAAAATCTTTAAAACACCATATTAAGCCGAATTTTTTCGGCCAAATAGGAGTAAGGGCCAAAATGCGCCCCTTATAAACTTTCAAGTTCAACAAAGAACATTTCAAAGGACGGCACACAGTCAACTTTATGATCGACCAATAATTATTTTTGCTCTACCTAGTCTAGAAGAATCGCAAACGCCGGATATGGAGGGTTTCACTAGAAGTTCTTTTTGAGGAAGATAAAAAAGATGAAGAGTTGCAAGTTCATGGGTACGATCATACTTAAAGATGGTAAAAAAAAAGTATAATTTTCAGAAAAGAAGATACATTTGAAACGATGCGAGAAACATAACTATCACGGCGAGAGAAAGAAAAAAAAAATCCTATTCCGACGCTGTTGTTTTTAACGACTCAGGTGAGTGGCCACCCCTTTCTGAATGATGCATCGCCGTAATTACGTCTTCGCTCCGCCCGGCCGCTCCGGAAATGATATCGTAACATGAGTAAGGGGGAGTTCTCGAAATCGTTTCGCTCATTGTGCAGGTATAGGGGAAAGAAAAGTGAAAAATAACGTATGAAGCCGACCTTGACAGTGGGATAAACGTGAGAACCAGACGTGGGAAGAGACCGAAAATAATTAGTAAAAGTCAAATTAACTTTCTTTTTCTTATTTTTAATATCCTTTTGTTTTTTTAGTAAGTGCAGTTTACCTTCAAAATGAGCTTACAATGAACTAAGACCACTGCCTTTTAACGTGACAACCACTGGCTCTTTAACCGATAGCATATCAATTTTATATAAAATTTGACCAGCTTTCTTTTATATTTAGTACATTTTTTGTCTAGGACTTACCGTTTGGGAGAAAATCGCGAAAAGATACCTTGGAAAGCCCCCAGAGATTTTTAAAACACTCTTTTTTCAGCGCTTTGCAGCTCGAAAACGGCCGATCCTACTATGAAGTTGATTTCGTCTAATTTGAAGGAAATTTAGTCCCCTTTCATTTTGGTATAATACATTTTTTGGCTACAACGTACCCTTTTGAAGATACAGGCGAAAAACCGCGAAAAGTCACGCTCCATCGCCCCAAGGTCGACAAATTTTTTTCGTTTTTTGGCACCGTTTCTCGCTCGCGCACCGTCGGTAGTACAAAAATTTTATTGAATCAAATTTATAGAAATTTAGTCAGCTTTCTTTTTTAACTTGATATTTTTTGGCTACGACGAACCGTTTTGGAGATAAAAGCGGAAAATCCACGTTTAAACCGCCCTCCTGTACAACGGATTGGCCAAATCGTTTGGAATTTCTGAGCAACTTCCTCTTTCAGGAGTTCGAAAACCCTTCCATGAGATCAGGATGGGATTAAGATTTCTGTTTTCCCACGCAATTTTTTTTCCCTTCTCAAGTTATGTTTTAATAAGGCTTTAACACCCTGGATGAATTATTCAAAAAGGAAATATTTCTTCAGGGTGAAGGCAGTTCATAATACACTTCCTGCGCTAAAAAGCACAAGAAACCAAACAAAAATGAAACAAAGCAGAACTTGTGCTCCCCCCCTTCTTCAGTTGGTTCTAGATTTTATGTCTCCGACAATTTTTTTTAAAGATAATACTATTAAGTTTATTATATTAGGTGTACAAAATGAAATTCGGCTAAAATCTACAAAATTCAAATTCACCCTGTGGCTGAGTTTCATTTTGTACACCTAATAAATAAAAATTGTAGGAAATTTAATTCTCTATAAATTTGCACTTAATTATTTTTTTCTAGGATGCACCATTTTCGGAAAATAATTTTTTTAAAAATAAATTTATCTTGAAAACAGTGCGTCCTAGAGAAAAAATGAATGGAATAAAAATTAAAGAGAATTGAATTTCCAACAGATTTTATTTAGTGCACTTTTTCAATATCTCTAACGATTTACGATTTACAAGCCTTTAAAAATTAACCTTCTTAATGGTTATACTTCAATAACCTTCTTACACGGAGAAGGTCAACTTTTGATGGACTTAAACGCCTAAAATGTTTAAAATTTTGAAAAAGTGAACTACTTGGTGTACAAAATGAAACTCGGCTAAAATCTACAAAATTCAAATTTACCCTGTGGCTGAGTTTCATTTTGTACACCTAATAATATGTCATTTCGGTTCTCTTTTAATTCAAGCAAACACGTTCCGCAGGTTGCTCGCACCTGCTACTTCATAGGCCATTGATTTTCCTTACAATGGGAAGTCTAAAAATTCGATTCCACGTTTTTAAAAAAATTAGATTTTTTCTTCAAAACAGCTTTTAATCTAAAATAAGTTAGTTTTTTAGAAAATTAATTTTTCTTTAAAGTTATTACAATTAAAGAAAGGAAAAGAGGTCCTCCAGGGGTGGGATTCGGGGCTTATGTTCTATTAGATTTAGATAGTTGTAAGAAAAAAAAATTAAAACTTAGGAAAAATGGACTGATTAGTATCTTTTGAGAGGGCAAAAAAATTTAATAATTGAAATTAGGGTAGAGCAAATTTTAAGCCGTTGGTAATTGGGTGCTTTCGGACAGATATTATTTGGCGGGGCGGTACGCTACCTCGTTAGTGGATAAAAGTCCAGGAAAATAAAGGGATTTGCCGATGAATTTATAATTTAAAATAGGCTTACCAGAATTTAATTTAATCCTTAATGCAGTTAGATGTAAACGTTTTTTTGAATCACATAAATCACAAAAAATAATCGAAAAATAATGTTAACACACGATATAATTTAATTCGCGGAAAGAGTCATTTACGCGAGTGTCTTGAGCTGAAGACTGATAAAGGAACAGCGGTGGCGTCTGCGGTCGTTGGAGGGGGCGCGGGCGGGCAGGTGAGGCGGGTCCTTCTCCCCCTACAACCTCCCCTTTCGAGCAAAATAAGGCCGACTATGAATTTTTATTAATTAGGTGTACAAAATGAAACTCGGCCACAGGGTAAATTTGAAGCGCTCCGGGTACGAAGGGCGAACTCAACAAAACGTAGTTTCGAGATATTCGCATTTTAAAGTTTTATGTTACGGGCGAACTCAACAGAAAAGTCATGCCCTGGAATGGGAAAAGGAGTGAGAGTTGTTGACTACGATGTGGAGTTCGCCCTTCGTACCCGCTCGGATTTCGCCGTTAGAGCTTTGCCGCATATCGGTTTTTACGTATTTAAAGGGTAAAAAAGGGCGAACTCAACATAAAAATTATATGGGTGTATTCACCAAGAGGTCTAGAATCTGAAAATGAAAAAAAAAATTTGTTCGATGTTGAGTTCGCCCTTCGTACCCGGAGCGCCTCATTTGAATTTTGTAGATTTTAGCCGAGTTTCATTTTGTACACCTAGTAATTCATTTTTTCAAAATTTTAAACATTTTAGGCGTTTAAGTCCATCAAAAGTTGACCTTCTCCGTGTAAGAAGGTTATTGAAGTATAACCATTAAGAAGGTTAATTTTGAAAGGCTTGTAAATCGTAAACCGTTACAGATATTGAAAAAATGCACTAAATAAAATCTGTTGGAAATTCAATTCTCTTTAATTTTTATTCTATTCATTTTTTCTCTAGGACGCACTGTTTTCAAGATAAATTTATTTTAAAAAAATTATTATCCGAAAATGGTGCATCCTAGAAAAAAATAATTAAGTACAAATTTATAGAGAATTAAATTTCCTACAATTTTTATTTATTAGGTGTACAAAATGAAACTCAGCCACAGGGTTAATTTGAATTTTGTAGATTTTAGCCTAGTTTCATTTTGTACACCTAATAATTTTAGTCATATTCCCTTGTCTAAAACTTGGTTGAATTTTGAGGTCGGATCCGCCTTAAGTATTTATAAGGCCGTTTTGAGACCAAAATCTAAATTTTTCAACTCAAAATTTACGGCGCCAAAAACCTCGGAAAATTTAATTGCAACCTCGGAAAAGATCATCAGTCATTTTGACCCTACGCGGGTGACCCATTTTCGAAAAAATGGAAAAGAAGTCTGTTGAGAGTATCACATTTCTCTAGTTTTCTTTACTTCCCGCTTTAGATTTTAGTAGTTTTTCCCTTCCTTATAATTAATTCTATGTTTTCACTTTTTTTTTTGTATCATGTGAACTCGATTATTCCAAGAAAAAAAAGTTAAAAGCACGCGACTTAATTTTTAGATAAACACCGATTGTTCGACCATCTCCACAAAAGTGTTAATTTTAAAACTTTCTACTAAATTACTTTCATTTTTTTAAATATTTTCCTGATCATCTGAATAAACGTGAGAAGACGCAATTTTTTTTACGTATTAATCAGAAAGGATACCTTTTTTTTTTCTTTCTGAAAATCGATTTTTCCGGATAATTTTCTTCGACCTCGCGTATGATGATGGGGCCGTTGAGTGAAGAATAATTGAAGTCGCCCTTTATTGTTCTTATTTCTTCGACCGTCATTTTCAAAAAATGTCTTTCACCCTAAATTTTAAGACAAAATCATCATTACTTCATTGTTTTTGGAAACTTACAAAATTTTGACAGAACTCCAAAGATCATTAGTTTTCTTGTTCTTTGAAGATTTTTTTTATTTCATCTTCCTTTCTTTGTCTTTCTTTTCCATTGATCTAAAAAAACGGGGTTTGAGGTTTAACCTGTTAAAGAGAGTGGAAAAATTTTAACGAGCAGAGATCAAGAGCCCGATTAATAACGTTATTTACTTTTCCCTAAAGGCGCTCTCTAACCGATTGAGAAGATTCTTTATGGGACTCGAGAAACGAACAATAAAGAAAGTTCGACCTCATATTTTTAAATAAAGATAATGAAAAATGCTAATAGTTTAAAAAGATCAGTCCAGCAGCACGCCCCGAAAATTACTTTCCTATATTTGAGCACTAAAAATCGTCGGAAAATTTTTTAAAAAGCGAGTTCTCGTTATTTTGGGAATGTCTAGGCGGCCCTGGGAGCAGTTCTTCGGAAAAAGTTTTCCTTTGGAAAATGGAAAACAAAGTTTTCGACTAGAACATTTTTTCCAAAAAAAAAAACTGATGGCCATTTTGTAGGTTTTCACGAGCTCTTTCCAAAAACATATTATATTAGGTGTACAAAATGAAACTCAGCCACAGAGTAAATTTGAATTTTGTAGATTTTAGCCGAGTTTCATTTTGAACACCTAGTAGTTCATTTTTTCAAAATTTTGAACATTTTAGGCGTTAAAGTCCATCAAAAGTTGACCTTCTCCGTGTAAGAAGGTTATTGAAGTATAACCATTAGAAGGTTAATTTTTAAAGGCTTGTAAATCGTAAACCGTTACAGGTATTGAAAAAATGAACTAAATAAAATCTGTTGGAAATTTAATTCTCTTTAATTTTATTCTATTCATTTTTTCTCTAGGACGCGCTGTTTTCAAGATAAATTTATTTAAAAAAAAAATTATTTTCCGAAAACGGTGCATCCTAGAAAAAAATAAGTGCAAATTATAGAGAATTAAATTTCCTACAATTTTTATTTATTAGGTGTACAAAATGAAACTCATTCACAGGGTAAATTTGAATTTTGTAGATTTTAGCCGAGTTTCATTTTGTACACCTAATATATTCAGTAAAATCATTCAATTACTTCTCTTCCAGTAGATGGCAGCATCATCCAATATTAGTGTGTACTAAAAAATATACCAAATTCTGTATAAATACCAAATCTATAATTACATACCAAATGTATAAATACCATCTGTAAATACCAAATAAACCAAATTCTGAATTAATTCAAAATGACTTTGTAATACCTACCTGGGATTTACCTGAATCTGGGTATTTATGGCTTTCAGTGTTTTCAATTCATCTGTAAATCTTGAAGACACTACTTTACTTGGGGATATAATCTTTGTTGCATTGGAAATTTTTTTATATTTTTTTTATTAAAGAAAATACGGAAAAATTAAAAATTTTGGAGAAGTTGAAGCAGGTTACCACTAGGATTTTTCGTGAAAAAAGGTTCTATTGAAAACAAAAGATTGTTATAATTATTAAAATCTCTTTTACATACATATATACAGAAGATTTTTACATTTAAAAAAATATGTCTTTTAAACACTAAAGGTAACCGCACAAATTATTTTTCATCGTCACTTTCGTCCGACGACATTTCGTGTTTGACCCGCACATCGACATCTTGAATGAATTGATCGTACGTTTCTGAAGAAGTGAGATGTTCGATGAAATCATTCAACGTATCATCTTTATTTTTATTCTTGTTCACCAAAGAGACAACCTGAGAAATGGTCGAATCATAGACGTTTGAACCGCTTTAGTCAAAGCTGGGATTATCGAGATGTTCTTTCCTTTCGGCAATTTTTTCTTGAGTCGAGTGACAAATTTTTCGATGGGACGAGTCGAGATTCTATCCACACTAAAAGTCGTCACACCAACATCTTTTAATGTTTCCCAAAGTAAAGGAAGACTCTTTAAATTCATCAAAAGACATTTATGACACTGTGGCGTAAACGATTTTATATTATTAATATATTTCCATTTTTTTATCTCATCATAAGAAGAAGACCAAAAATTCAAATGAATATTTTCTTTCGATTTTTGAAGAGAACAATTGATTCCTGAAGACTCAGACTTAGCAAAGAAACTGTTGAAAATTTGGTTTATTTTTATGATGTAAGTCGCAGAACCTAAGGCCGATTTATCTACATATCCTGACAGATGTAGCCGTTGATGCAACTTCCCATTTTATAACTTAAGACTTTTCTGGCGTTTGAAAATTTGATTTATCATGTTTTTCACATTCTAAGACGGAATCGTCGATTTTGGGCATTTGCTGATAAGTGTTGACACGGTCAAATGTCACGCAGTCTTTTATATGTCTCCAGGATGCTAGAAGTTTTTCTCCTTTTTTTCCTTCTATATGAATATCGTGCTTAAAAAACGTATTTCGGGTTGAAACCAATAAATTTTTTGGTTCAAAAATTGGGTATATTTTTCGTCCGTTTATTTCAAAAAATGCGTCTTTTTCTGTCGCTCCTAATTGATTTAGTACTCTCAAGTATTTTGAGTCCCCAACTATGCAGCAGATAATCAAACCTACGTTTTGACAAGCAGAAATCATTTCTTTGATGTATGTTGAGATTTTTCTGCACTAAATGTTTGAAGCTGAGCCCAAAAACCGGCGACTTGTTCAACTCCTGTCGTTAAGCTTTTTAAATAAAATATAAGGCAGTATTCAGGTACTTTGTTTTTCAAAGTAAATGTCACTATATCGAATATATGGCGTATGGTTGTTCGTTTTTCATAAAACTGTTGATCGTCGTATGAAATAAATGGAGCATTTGAGGATTAACGCCGGCAGAAACTTTTACACGTTTGAATGATAGTATTATGCTGCGTTTCGTAGGCATGGAGAATATCATGTTTAGTAATTTGTATCTTTTGGGACAACTTCGACTAACAGCGACGGAATGGAGTTTATTGAGTTCGGTCCATCTCCGACCATGTTTTTCTCTCGGGTTTTCCGCGACGGATGATTCAGAGGAAAAAGATTTGCTTGACTTTTTGTCTTCTAGATCCATCGCTTTTGAGATCTCGTCCAATAACTTTCTTGTCGCTTTTTCATCTTCACGCGTTTTTTGACGTTTTTCATTCCGGGTCGGCTTAATGACAAAAACGGGTGTTTTACTAGGAGGAGCAGGCGTTACTTGAGGAGTTACTTTAGGAGCTGGAGTAGATACTTTATTCGTCTTCGCTGGAACTTTTGGAGAGTTGAAAACCGTCACTGGAGTTTTCGGAGGATTAAAAACCGTCGCTATATTTTTCATATCTTTCACATTCTGTTCAGGCATTTTTCTCAAAACAATTGTTCTAGCTGGCGACTTATCAGTAGCTGCCACAAAAACTTTCATCCTCTGATTCCCACAATACTGCAAACTATTCACAGTACAGACCTCATTCCCAATCGTAATTTTATTTGAATTTAAATCTATTTTTAGATTTTCTGGTATAGGGTATGAGCTCAGTAAATCCTTAGAAGGCATTATATTAATATTGGTCGGTTTGACTGAATTTAAAGCACTCAAATTATTTTTAAGAGGAGATTTCGTTAAAGGTAAATTTGGTTTTCCTAAGTTCGGCTTCGCTGGTAAATTTGGTTTCTTAATAGAGCTGCTCACCGAAAAGTAATCGTGGTCTCCCGTTGGTGCTTGAGTTGATTGAGATTTCGCTGAACTCGGTGCACTAGAAACATCCGGCAAACTAAGTTTGACTTTAATTTTATTGTCTACTTCCGGAACAAATTTATTGATTTTTGAACTTTCTGATTTCACCGTGATCTTTAAATTTGCAGAACCTGACTTATTTAAAGATGATAAAGCGGATTTAACGACGTTATTTGATAAAACGTCTTTTGTTGTGATTTTGTTACCGAGCGATGAGACAGGTACGACAATGAGCTTTTTCTTCCCGATGATCTTCGGTTTCGCTGCAGTCTTCGGAGGCAACAGTGGTAAAGCGAGAGGAGCGTATCCTTCATCGTCGTCATCGTCGATTATAACCGTCGACGTCTCATTTTCAATTATTTCGACATCATCATCATCAACTTTAGCTCGTTTATTCGGTTTTTCTCGTACAACGACTTTTCGTTTCTCTAAAAAATAAAAGAAACCTTAAAAAAAATTTGTTAGTTAAATTATGACTTTTTACCTGGTTTTTTTGATAAAATGTTAGCTTTTCTTGTCGCCATCTAAAATTTAAAAAAAAATTATTTTCATACTTTTGTTTGTATAGTTATACAGTTAATTAGGTGGCTGAACAACACCTGAAATTTCGGACGTTTTACGCAGTTTTTTGGACAAAACCTTTTTTACATAATTTTATAGCATTCGTCTACATTTTTTGGTTTATCGACCTTTCTTATGTTTCTGAGATATCCTTTTTACCTAATTTTAAGAAGTTTTCCCCAGCTTTTTGCTGGAGAAACAGATTTTGGGAGGTCTTCAATTAAAAACTAACAAAACGCTGTAAAATCCAGAGTAATGGTAAAAAAAAAACCTTGCTTATCGGACAAAATACTGAAAAATGAGGTATTTTTGATGGAAAAAACTGAGGAAAACTTCTTAAAATAATGTTATAAGCTATTCTTAAGGGCAAAATCCTAAAAGAAAGCACAATCTGATAAAAACGGGAGTTTTTCCGAGAAAATCCAAAAAATCCTGGGTAAAAATGGGTCTCTTTGGCCAGTAGATCAAGAAAAACTGTCCAAGTTTTTTTTCTGAAAATTCTTCTTCTGAAAAGTGTCAAGGTAGAAATAATGGGCTCTTAGGCCTAGGGATGTGCCTCTCTTAATGCGTAGAAGTACAAAATTTCTCCCTACTAAAAAGAAATTAATAAACAAAAAGTGGCAATTTTTTTACACCAAAAATTCTTAAAAAATAAAAGGAATAATTGGAGAAAATTTGGTGAAAATCAGATTAACGGTTCGGCCGCAGCGAATTTTTTAAAATTTCAAACAGACATATCTCCGCCATTTTTTCGAAATTCAAAAATCGCCCTCATTACATTTTTGTTCACCGGCTAAAGAAATTTGTGTGAAAATTTGGTGAAAATCGGATGAAAACTGTGGCCGAAATGTGTTTCGGAAAAAAATGCTACGGCCGGCCGGACGGCACCACAGACAAAGTTGAGATCGGTAAAGATCAATGTTCGAATTGACCCTCCGGGGTCTGGAAGACCCTTCCCCAAAAACCCGACGTCGAGGGTATCGCAATAACTTCTTTAAGGAAGTTAAAAATTGGGCCAAAAAATTGAGGAGAAAGTTTTAAGCGAACTTACCGAATTATTCTCAATTTCAATTTTGAAATACTGCGACTTGAATTTGCTCAATGGAGCGTGGTAACCAGAAGGACTAAGACCACTGGTCTTTCATCCAGTAGGGTCTAAAAGACCCAAACCTGCGTTTAACCTCCTTTTAAAACTCCAACAACCCATATCTAGCAAAAGGACGGTCCACACACATTTTGCGACCGGCCTTAATATGGCAATTAAAATCATAAAAATGAACAGAATATATACTTCCAATTAGTGGTCGGTTAAAACTTAACCGTCGTTTAGCTCAGCCACCAACTTTCCAAAATTTGCGACAAAATCTCTCTAATAACTGAGCAAAGAAAACATAAAAAGGCGGGAATTTCTCCGAATGAATAAGGAAACTTAATATTTATCCGAACATCTCAGAAAATAACAATAATAGAATCAAAAACAAAAATTTTCAAAGTCAAATATTGCCAACAAACTTTGAAATTCTGACTTGTCAATCTGTTTGAGTCTATTCTGGTGAGAGAAAAAAAGAAAAATTAAAACTATAAATATAATAAATAAAAATATGGTAAATTATGGCCTATATTAATGATTTTTAAAAAAATTGTTTTGCTCACATCGAGACTAATTGGAAGCCTCCGTTTATTCCTTGATTCAAAATTCCAGGGGTAAGTTTCGGCGTGTACACTCGACGTTTTTCACGTACTCGGTGAGAGATCGCCCGTCGGAGAAAATGGCCGAAATCTGATAAAAAGTCCGTCGGGAGCGCCAGCGTCGTCTGCCGCTTAAATTTTTTCATCTTCATTTTACTGTTATGGAGTTGTATATTTTATAATAAAAGATATTTTTTAAAAAGATCTAAATTTAAAATTTAAAAAAATTTATTGCTTATTATTGAGAGGAATTTAGAAAAGAAGGAGGAGGGTTTTATTTCAGGGATGTTTGTAGTTCCCTTTTTATCCGTAAAAAACGCTAGTTGTTCATTTCATGGCGCTAGTATCGCTAACGTTCGTAGACTTCTAGGGTAAGAAAATGCTTCTTCCCAGGTTGGTGATAAGTTGATAACTGCCAACTGGGGCTAAAACAAAAAAACTGACCCTTTTCTCAAGGTTTCCTTGAAAACCCTTCCTTGATTTCGTACTTAAAAACCTTGAAGTGATCCCTTTAAATCAAAGGAATCCTTTTGATTTCCCTCTTTTTTTTTGAAGGTAGATTTAGTGAAGTATACCTTAAGGTCCCCTTGAACATCCCTTTTCCGTTTGTAGATGAATTGAGATAAGTTTTATTATTTTAGAGATTTTATTAAAGTGATGTTCACGCGATGGCACATCTGACTAGACTTTCTTTAACTTAGGTTTTATATCAATCGAGGTGCTATTTTTAGCCAATGAGAGCCCTCCTTTCGAGGACTCCTTGAAACGTACCTTGAAACTCTCATTTCTTTAACCAAAAGTATACCTTAAACTCCCCTTTTCTGTTCTGAACTCACCATGGACAATGGACAGACTCTGAACACTGCCTTCTAAATAGCTATTGTAGATGGCATTGAAAAAAAAGCTAATTATTAATTTCTTTTAATTAAATTATTAAATGAGAAACAAAATATTATTTTTTAAAATTTTAATACGTAAAAAGGCAATGTTTTGTTAGTAAATTATCACTACTTTTTTCGGCTTCATGGTAAAAAGAGCGGGAATTATGGTACCCCCCCCCCCACCACAACAGACCTGTAGAAACAAGTCCTGGAGCTTTTCTTCTCTCATTTTACGCAAGGTGAGTACATTTTTAATTATGCCTTTTATGTATTACTTAAACCGTCTGATTCGAATTTATAAACTTTAAGGAACACTTTTCTCAAGGCTTCCTTGATAATCTTTCCATGAAGTTATTTCGTTTTTGTGAACCTCCCTGGAAATGATCTGTTCCTTCAAAGAATCCTGATTTCCCTTTTTCAAGGTGATTATTGAGGAATCCTCAATCTCTTTGGCTAATGGCAATACAACCCTTGATTTTCTTTTAAAATGCCCAAGTTAAGGAACAGAAAATTGATGTTCAAGGTCATTTGAGTACTGCAGATTGCTATAACTTGAAATCCTTTGACCACTTTAACCACTCCGTCTCTGTAGATCCTTTCTATTTACAGTGGTCAATCACACTAGTGAAAGACTTATGGCAAAGGACATTATTGCCAATATTCAAATTTGTATTCCTTTTTGTGTTTGTGACTTGTTTTGGTCAACCTGTTTATCAAAGACAAGTGAGAACAGTGTTACCAACATTCAACCTTTGTTTTCTATGTGCAATTTTGGCCTTCCTGCTCTGGATAACAGTGTACTCAAGGTAACTACATTCAACTATTGTTTTCTAGCAGAAGTTGTTCGATATGTTTTTTGTTAAGAGGTTTTTGTTTTTTTATCAGTTTTTCACTAGAAAACTATGAGGTTTAGCGCAAAATACACTTAGTAAAAATGATCTACATTAAATTTCTGAGTAAAAGTATTCAGAACATCGCCTTGCTTAGTGAACGGTTTCAGAGTTGGGAGCCGCTATTTGAGAAGACCCCGGACGGCCCAATCGATTATTGATTTTTGCCAATCAAAACTTTGTCTGTGGTTCCGGCCGGCCGTCCGTAGCATTTTTTCTGGAACACTTTACAGCCACCGTTTTCATCCGATTTTCACCAAATTTTCTTTAGTAGGTGAACAAGAAACTAACGAGGGCGATATTTGAATTTCGAAAAAATGGGGTTTAAGTAGGGAGAAATTTCATACTTCCACCCGTTACGAGAGGGACATTTCTTGGCCAAAAATCCCATTGTTTCTACCTTGATACTTTGAAAAAAAAAAACTTGGAAAATTTTTTTTGAAAAAACTGCAAATTTTCCAAAAATTAAAAAAAAATTGAAAATTTTTTGACGAAAAAAATTGGATGAAATTCCCCTCCCTTATACTTCCCCCTCCTTGGACGTCCCCTCCTTAAACTTCTCTTCCGTTATACTTCCCCCTCCTTAGTCCCCCTTCCCATATTGTCCCTTCTCTAGTTTTTTTTTCCCGCTGTACTATGTTAATTCTGCTCAAACTAAACATTTTTTTGGCTATTTATTAGGTTTTATTACGGCTTTCAAAAGTCTATATTGGTATTAATCCGCCTCAGTTTATGCTAATTAAACTATTTTACGCATCTGCATGGTGAAATTAGTTCAATAGTTGGAAGAGACAGCTGAGAAAACATTCGAAAATTTTTTTTTTGATTGTAAAGAAAGAACTGAAATGCGTCTGTGCTTGTATTTCTTAATAATATTGTTCGGTGGTTGCTTAGGAGTTGAATTTATGACGTGTGGAAGTGTCTTTAAGCTTATAAATGAAAGATACCATGTCCGACTACATTCTTCTCAAGAAATCACTTACGGGGCAGGAAGCCGGATGCAGTCAGTGACCGGTATAGAAGAAGTCGCAAATGGTGATGCGTATTGGTTAATTAAAAATCGTACGGGAGAAAACTGCCAACGAGGGATGCCGATTCTCTGCGGGCAAGTTGTCCGACTTGAACATCTGACGTCATCGAAAAACTTACACTCGCACCATTTTCCATCGAGTATGTCTTCTGGTCAGGAGATCGCCGCATTCGGGAAAGACGGACTGGAGACTCGGGAGACAACTGGCGAGTCGAATGCGATTCAGATTTTTGGTATCGTGATCAAAAAATAAGCCTTTTCCATGTAGACACTTCAGTCTATTTATCAGCGAGCGGCCATAGATACGACCAGCCTATCGAAAACCAAATGGAAATCGTCGGCATCAACAAAAAAGATTCGACCACCCGTTGGAAATCAACCGAAGGCATTTTCATCCAAAGCGAACTTCAACCAAATAAACCATCCCATACTGAATTATAGGGTAAAATAAAATAAATAAAATAACACTGACATAACATCATTTTAATTCGCCTGCTAGCAATCAATGCTACAATGGATCAAATGCTGACTAAAATCTAATGGCACTAAGCCAGCGAATTTAATAAATTCTGGATATGTTTTTACAGATGTATATCATTGTTATCAAAATATTTTTGTTCATTCTAAAAAAATGTCGAAAAATCGGGCACTCACAAGTACACCTTTCAGTCTTATGTGGTACAATTTGGGTTTCCTTTTTTCGCTATTTTTGTAAAAATTTTCTTTTTCTAAGACTGCTCACCTAAAATTTTTGACATCCAGAAATTACAACATCGACAAAACAAAACTTTCGGAATTCACCCCCCCCCCCCCCCCCCTTCATCCCGGTATAAAGGCACGGCGACCGAAGCCCAATTTTTTTGGAAATTCGGATTTTCCGGTCGAGGTAGCGCCTCATTGTTTCCCTAGTATCACATTTCGCTTATAGCAAACATGGAAAAGCTTTATAACAATATTATCCTAAATATTAAAAATTAAGTTTTTAACAATTTCCCAAATTTAAGGTTCAAAACACATTACACTCCAAAATTGGTTGTCTAAAACAAAAACTTAGTCCAGTCAATGAATACCCAAAAAAGAATTATAAAGGGAAATATTTGGAACTTTTGTTGAAATTCAACTATTCCACCCTTTTGGAACTGAAGTTTGATTTCCAAATACGAGGGATGTCCAAAAATTAAAGACCGTTTGTATTTTGCCGCCGTACGGGCGAAGTATTCTGCCAGATGGCAGCACTAGCTAGTAGCGGGAAGTTCCCCCTCCACATCGCAACTGGTCTCATCTCTCTATCTTATCCAGTGTTGCTACGGCAGCCGTTCGCGATGGACGTCCCGGTGCGGAGTCCTGCCGGTTGTGAAGTTCGCTCCGTCATCGCGGAGAAACTTCGCCAGGTCGAAATTCATAGACGTTTGACGGCTATTTATAACATTCGTAGCATTAGCGTAACAATAGCGCTCATTCATAACATTGCCATAAATAGCGGCAGGACTCCGCACCGTCCCATCGCGAACGGCTGCCGTAGCAACACTGGATAAGATAGAGAGATGAGATCAGTTGCGATGTGGAGGGGGAACTTCCCGCTACAAGCTAGTGCTACCATCTGGCAGAATACTTCGCCCGTACGGCGGCAAAATACAAACGGTCTTTAATTTTTGGACATCCCTCGTAGAAGATCTTAGAAATTTGAGGTTTTGGATTGAAAAAGTTGAAAATAGCGTTCCAAATGTTCCCCTTGACAAAGCTATTGACTGGGCTCCCGCAAAAGGAAGACAAAATGGATTGTACAAGATTTTGAAGAACGAAAAACTCATTTGAGCTGATTCTAAGGCTGTATTAATACTGAATCGTTAGTTTTGTTTTTTAAAAAAGAAAAAAATTCTACGTGAAAATTTGTTGAGCAACTAATTAGGAATGTAAAATCATAATTTATCTTGTCGGCTTAGGATCTTTGTAAGCTGTCGGGCTTGGTAATGGCGGGACTGTGTTGTCGACTTCCATCGTCAAAGGATCGTCTATATGAGGCATCGATCCTTCGAAATCTTTTTCTAGAACCTCCGGAGTGAAACGCTTCGCATTCTCTTCCTTCTTCATTTTGCTTAGGCCAAGAATCCTACGGAAAAAAAAATAAAAATAAAGAATCGCAGTAGAAAAAGTTTAAGAGCACATTGTGGGGTTTTCGCAGTTCAGGCCTTAGGAAACAGAATACCTAGTCCTATTTAGTCAAATATTAGGTGTACAAAATGAAACTCAGCCACAGGGTAAATTTGAATTTTGTAGATTTTAGCCGAGTTTCATGTACACCTAGTAGTTCATTTTTCAAAATTTTAAACATTTAGGCGTTAAAGTCCCTCAAAAGTTGACTTTCTCCGTGTAAGAAGGTTATTGAAGTATAACCATTAAGAAGGTTAATTTTAAAGGCTGTAAATCGTAAACCGTTGCAGATATTGAAAAAATGCACTAAATAAAATCTGTTGGAAATTTAATTCTCTTTAATTTTTATTCTATTCATTTTTTCTCTAGGACGCACTGTTTTCAATAAATTTATTTAAAAAAAATTATTTTCCGAAAATGGTGCATCCTAGAAAAAAATAATTAAGTACAAATTTATGAGAATTAAATTTCCTACAATTTTATTTATTAGGTGTACAAAATGAAACTCAGCCACAGGGTAAATTTGAATTTTGTAGATTTTAGCCGAGTTTCATTTTGTACACCTAATAAAAGAAATCTAGGTGAAAAAAGCCTATAATTACCGAAGGTAGAGGGTCATCAATAAGATTTTCGCATGATCTAGGACTCGGTGAGTTGCCGTCTCTTTCACGATTTCTAGCTCGAGCCAAAAGTCGATTTTCTTTCTCTCTTTCGTACTGTCGGGCGCTAAAACTCCTCGTGGATGAAGTACTACTATGTACGGAAGCTATAAAAACAATTACATTGTAAAAAAAAAAAGTAAAAAAGAAAACGGAAAAACACTGAAAAAGTAGCATCAAAGGTAAACAATCATGCTTAGAAAACAAATGCCTATTTTGGATTTACAGTAGGCTAGAAACAAAGGGCTGGTTTATCATATACCTAAACTGGGTGCGGTGAACTGGTTAATGAGCCTCCAGCCCTTGGTTTTCATTTTGCCGCATGGCAATAGCTTCATCCGTGGGCCTTTAAATAACAAAAATAAAAAAAGTAGCGTGTCAATTGCTTCGAATTTATTTTAAGCGATTGCATGCTACCTTTGTCCAGTTTTAGGTTCTGTTATGTACATAAAAAGTGTAATTAAACTAGGCCGTAACGCCTTTGGGACAAGCGGTCATAAAATTTCAGACAAAATTGATGCCTCCTTTGGGACGATTTAATGCCCAAAGGTAGAACGCTTTAGGGATTCGAGGGTTGCTATCAGGGGATGAACTAAAAAGCCCCTGGGAAAAGCGAACAGTCGATAACATTTCCCAACTTCATTGGAAATTAGTCCTCTTCTACTTGTCCATTAGTCAAAAAACCCAAAATTCCAAGTTTTTTGGTCAAAAGAGGCAAAAAGCACCTAAAAAACCGGTCCAAATAAACCCTAAAAACGTCCAAAAATTCGATAAAACTGAAGGATGACGACTAAAAATCATTGAAAAAAGCGCTTCTCGATCGAAAAGCGATGATAGCGTCCAAAATATTGGAGCTGGCAACGACGGGAACTTCCTTAAGTAGAAAGTTTCTAAGCTATCAAAAACCTTCAGTTATATAAGGAGTATTTGGAGATTGGTATTACTAGTTGCTTTTAAATCTAGATCGTACAAATAGAATTTATTGCTACAAATAACAATACATCTTTACTTAAAAAATAATTAATACATGAAAATATTTTTTTTTTCATCAGACATCAATTCTATAAGCTCTTATCACTAGTTTTTTAAAATTTTACATTTTATGGCTCCTTATACGCCTTTAATTAAATGTTCATCCATTTATATACGTATTTAGCGATATTTTTAAACATAAAAGAGGAGTATGACAGGGGATTGTTTAGGTTTCATGTGTATTGTTTTCTTTTGGCCATATGTAAGTCATGTCTCGGATAAAAAAACTTATCAGCCATTCTCAGAAACAAACATTCCCTTTTTCATCACGCGCTCAAGCGTAAAAAACGGAACTTGATCTTCGCTATTTCGGAAAATTTCGAAAAAAAACTCTCGAAAGGAAGAATCTGTGAAAATAGTGTAGGAATCGGACGAAAATTTCGGGAGTGAAGCGTTCTGGGAGAACTCCAGCGAAAATTTTTTGATGTCTTTCAAATTTTACCCAATTTTGGACGTTTTTTACGCTCTTCCGACTACCTTGATTCCCTCAAAGGCAGAAATGGTCCCAAAGGAGTCTCCTCCTGTCCGAAAAAAGTAGATTTCGAGGGGATAATCACCAAATGTCCCAAACGAGTTGCAGCCATTAACTAGGTATTTTCTTTATTCCTAAGGTGTCCAAAGGGTGTCAGAAAGTGCAGGAATATTTTTTTTTCTGTTCAATTTTCTACCAAAAATTTTAAAATTGTCTACGCTACACTAAGCTTCGTTTAATTTACTGGAAAGTTTTCTGCATGCAAGCCCACGATTTAAATCTCAGGCTTATGGGTGTGCTCGTGGAAATCGTGAACTTGAATACATTATTGTCTACCAAATTTCTATTGTGTAGCAGCGTCTATAGGAACTATTTGTATTCTACTTAGGCTAAACTCTCGTTATTTTTGCTTCTTTTTTATTTTTTAAATTTTGTTTTTGGTCTCACCACGACCACCTTGCTGTTTCCATGAGCCCTGTCATTAATCCTATTTTTTTTAATTTAGAAAGATAGTGTAGGTGGCCTATTTGTTGAGTCAATCTTTTTTTTAAAAATAAATAATATGTTGTTGAATGAAAATGACCTCTGCGTATCTGGTTACCATGTGAGGGAGACAGGTGGCATGATATAAGCAAGATGGCCGCCGCCCTTGCAGCACCTGCTCTTGAAGATGGGACAAGGACGCCTCGGCTACTCCGCGTAAAACCTCCCCTCAGAACGGACACGCCGGCCATTCCTGCAAAAATAAACACGTCGAGTACACGTCCCCCGAAAGTATTTCTTCAAGTTTATCTCGTAGCATACTTGACAGAGCATTTTATCCGATTAGACATTGTTTTAACTGTTAGTGTGCTTTCAAAGGATACAATGGGGATCTTATCTTGAAGAGCATTATCTAAGTAGTGTATTCTCTATTCATATACCAGAATGGACTTATTTACCTGTCTGATCAAAATAAATAGATGGCGCTATATTCGAGTTAGCATAGACGTGACGTCTGGGTTTAGTGCCAACAAATAATTTTAAAGTAAAACATATAAGCGCGGTTATGACCATGAGGCCGGTTGCGACGCCCAGTAGCGTCGACATATCAGTAGCAATGACTACAACATCTACAAAAAATTTATTATTTAAAAAATAAATAATAAAAAATTTACCTTCTGAACAAAAGGATCTTTTTGATTTTGCCAGAGTGACAGTATGAAAGCCAGGTTTACATTGACAGATCGCATTGTGTCGGATTTGGACGCATTCGGCGTTGGGGTCGGAAAAAATGCAGGGTTGAAGGTAATAACACTGATCGCCCAATTTAACGGCTAAATAATTTAAATTAAAAAACTTTTCACTTTCTTTTGTTCAACTTACGTTTGGCACAGCCGGTATAAAGGTCCAGTCGTACTGGATAACCAGGTTCGCATTCACATCTTTGCGTTTCTCTTTTACAAACTACGTGGACCAAGTTAGGATGACAGGATTCTAAGCAAGGCGCATCGAGGTATTCACCAATATCTGTGAAAGAAATATCTAGTTAATGGAGACTACTAGATGGCGCGATTCATGGTCATTCGAATTGCTTCAAGGTCACCTCATTCGCATGGAATTCGAGACTTGACTTCAAATCCGAAAGTTATAGGGTAGAAACTCTCACCTCGCAGTAACCGCCCTGAGATAATAGTGCCTTTTTATTAGGTGTACAAAATGAAACTCAGCCACAGGGTAAATTTGAATTTTGTAGATTTTAGCCGAGTTTCATTTTGTACACCTAGTAATTTATTTTTTCAAAATTTTAAACATTTGAGGCGTTAAAGTCCATCAAAAGTTGACCTTCTCCGTGTAAGAAGGTTATTGAAGTATAACCATTAAGAAGGTTAATTTTTAAAGGCTTGTAAATCGTAAACCGTTTAGATATTGAAAAAATGCACTAAATAAAACTGTTGGAATTTGATTCTCTTTAATTTTTATTCTATTCATTTTTTCTCTAGGACGCACTGTTTTCAAGATAAATTTATTTAAAAAAAATTTTTTCCGAAAATGGTGCATCCTAGAAAAAAAATATTAAGTGCAAATTTATAGAGAATTAAATTTCCTACAAGTTTTATTTATTAGGTGTACAAAATGAAACTCAGCCACAGGGTAAATTTGAATTTTGTAGATTTTGGCCGAGTTTCATTTTGTTCACCTAATAGTAAAAGTTTTAAATAAAAACAATTTTCCGCTCATTTTTATCAAAGAAATAGAATACTCAGTTACTCGACAAAGGCGACGTCTAACTTATCTCGAGAAAAGTCCAAGAAAGCCTTTCAAGACCTTGAATGTTAGGGGAAAATCACTTGAATAGGATAAAAAAGTGAAGTTTTCAAGGATTTTCCAGTTGTCGATAAAACATAAAAGTACTGGAACTGTCTTGCGTGAAAGAAGGGCAATCATCTATGGCCCAAAAAGCAAACATGGAGAGTAATGCAATAACTTCTCTTTAAAAGCTGAAGGCGAACGCACTTCATGTTTCGTGACCGTCAGTCAAACTTCGATTAAAAACAGCCCAATAGCTTATGTTCTACAAACTACGCAATATATTATAAATACCGCATTGCCGGTTTTTCGAAGGAAAAATGAAAAGTCCAACGGAAGAACAAAGGCGTAGGTCGTGGATATTCGTGACTTCTTATTCGATAAGGAATCAAGTACCATCTTTCAAACCCTTATCTCACCTTTCCTCAAATTAACTTGAATTGCGCAACTTAATCGATATACGAAAAAGCCTAATTTTATCTTGAGAAGTTTTAACAAGCTTCACTACCTCCCTAGAGACGGACACTCGTTTATCGGGCCTTCTCGAAGATTACAAGTTTCCATAAATTCTATACAAACGTTATTCATATGATCAAAATGCGGTCTTACACGTAATTGTTCCGATAACTTTTGATATGTTTATGCATGAAGGAAAGGCGAAAGAAAGAGCCATCGATGATACAATTTTAATGTTACACTTAAGAACTAGTAAATTCTTTCAAATCTGATTAAAAAGGGTCTTATGGCCCGAAGATCGAGAAAAACCAAAATGCTACGGCCGGACGGCAGGCGGAAAGGACGACCGGCCGGAACCACAGACAAAGTTGAGATCTGTATAGATCCATAATTCAATATTTGATCCTACGGGGTCAAGACCTTCCCCAGAAACCCGACGTGGAGGGTAAAACATTAACTTCTTTAAGGTAGTTAAAAATTCACTATTAGGTTTATTACACAAAAATAATATTAGGTGTACAAAATGAAACTCGGCTAAAATCTACAAAATTCAAATTTACCCTGTGGCTGAGTTTCATTTTGTACACCTAATAAATAAAAATTGTAGGAAATTTAATTTTCTATAAATTTGTACTTAATTATTTTTTTCTAGGATGCACCATTTTCGGAAAAAATTTTTTTTAAATAAATTTATCTTGAAAACAGTGCGTCCTAGAGAAAAAATGAATAGAATAAAATTAAAGAGATTGAATTTCCAACTGATTTTATTTAGTGCATTTTTTCAATATCTGTAACGGTTTACGATTTACAAGCCTTTAAAAATTAACCTTCTTAATGGTTATACTTCAATAACCTCTTACACGGAGATGGTCAACTTTTGATGGACTTTAACGCCTAAAATGTTTAAAATTTGAAAAAATGAACTACTAGGTGTACAAAATGAAACTCGGCTAAAATCTACTAAATTCAAATTTACCCTGTGGCTGAGTTTCATTTTGTACACCTAATAATTTCCGTTGGGACCAACTCAACCAAGTACATATTACTTATGTACTTGAAAGCTTCAAACGTAGGTAGATTAAGCCAGCGTAACCTAACAGTATTGCTGGTCTCACCTCTATTTCCTAACTTTCTCAGCGAAAAAATCTGGATTTTTTTGAAAACTTAAAATCGAGCCGGCATGTAAAGAAAATCCGAAAATTTGAAAAAATGACAGAAAATCGACTTTTGGCTCGAGCTAGAAATCGTGAAAGAGACGGCAACTCACCGAGTCCTAGATCAAAAATCTTATTGATGACTCTACCTTCGGTAATTAAGGCTTTTTTTTGATTTCTTTTATTAGGTGTACAAAATGAAACTCGGCTAAAATCTACAAAATTCAAATTTACCCTGTGGCTGAGTTTCATTTTGTACATCTAATAATTTCCGTTGGACCAACTCAACCAGTACATAGTACTTATACTTGAAAGCTTCAAACGTAGGTAGATTAAGCCAGCGTAACCTAACAGTATTGCTGTCACCTCTCTATTTCCTAACTTTCTCAGCGAAAAAATCTGGATTTTTTTGAAACTTAAAATCGAGCCGGCATGTAAAGAAAATCCGATAAACGGCTCCTGGGTAGTGCAATCAATGTGGAAGGATTGCAACGGTTGCCCCTGGTTACCCAGCCTCATCGATCCACCCGTGACACATTAACTTAATTCACGATCTCTTTTATTACGTTTTATTATTATTCATAAAATAAAATTATTACTAACTAATCCATTGAATCGTACTACATTTATTTCATAATTTTTTACCTTAAAATAATTAAATTGTTAATTTATATTTTATGGATTATTACTAATTATATTTAGTTCTATTTAAATAAATAACTTTTATTAAAATTTTCAAAATCCCATAAACATTTTAATACAATTTTTTAAAAAATATTATTGTATAAATTTTATAAAAAATAATAGAAAACGAGATTTTTAACTTTGAAAGTGCGGTAATAGAATTTATTTTCAAACAATCTTGAAGAATCTTGAAAATTCGACAGTTTTATTTTTTTATGTACTATGCGATCAAAAATTTAATTTAAAAATTAATTAAAGATAGTTTTTATTTGGGTAATAAAAAATTATTTTAATATCCGTAGATTTATTTAAATGGCCGAAAAAAAGGATATTAAAGATGAACCGGAATGTAGGTTTGGGGTGCCAAGGAAGAGGTGAGAAGGGTGGTGAAAAATCAATAAAATTGTTTACTGTGTTGCTAAGTTGTACTTTGCCCCCAGGCCAAAAAAAGAAATCTGCGAAGGGGAAAAAGGAAATAAAAAAACGTTCCGCCTTTTCCTAACTTATTTAGGAAAGGAATGGCTAAAAACGAGGGTAAAGTCAAATCGGACAAGCCGCCTTTTAAACTGTGCTTCCGTCAGAAGACGGCGTTGGGTCGATCAAACATTTTGCCTTCACGCCCCCCTGGATATAGTAAGTAAATTAATTTTTTTAAATTTAATTATTTTTAGTTCATTTCGTGACCAAGAAATTTCACGTGAAAGACGATTTTGAATGTAATCAAGATGTTTTGGACAAAAGTCGCTCCCTTTATGATCGTGGCCCAAAAGAAAAATATAAAAAAGGGATTTTAGAAAGCCATGTGTAAGTATTTTTTAAGAATTAAATTTTATTTTTTTTAGCTATGGGTGGTACAGTGATGTGAAGTTTCGGACAGCGGAAGTGGAAAAATCGAAGTTTTTTAACTTTCCGAGATCCACAAATCCTGTATTTAGACATTCGGATAGATAAATGATGAAATAAATAAATTTACCTGTTACATTTCCTAATATTATATCATCTTCTTGGTCCATCTCCGAAAAATAATCAGTCTGAGCTGAGACGGCAAGCACCGATGCGACCAGCACAGTGGTTAACATCTCACTGGGTGGTTTCCCCTTTTTTACGCCTTCGCCCCTTCTCGTCAACCCACCACCCTGTCATATAAGTAAAAGAAATTTCCAGTTTTCTTTTCTTTTTTCAAAATTTTTTAAATGTATCAAGGTAGAAATATTGGGCTATCTGCCCAAGGGATGCCTCTCTCGTAAGGAGGAATGTATCAAATTTCTCCATATGTACTAATAAATCAGAAAACAATTTTTTTTTATTAGGTGTACAAAATGAAACTCGGCTAAAATATACAAAATTCAAATTTACCCTGTGGCTGAGTTTCATTTTGTACACCTAACAAATAAAAATTGTAGGAAATTTAATTCTCTATTTTGTACTTAATTATTTTTTTCTAGGATGCACCATTTTCGGAAAATAATTTTTTTTTAAATAAATTTATCTTGAAAACAGTGCGTCCTAGAGAAAAAATGAATAGAATAAAAATTAAAGAGAATTGAATTTCCAACTGATTTTATTTAGTGCATTTTTTCAACATCTGTAACGGTTTACGATTTACAAGCCTTTAAAAATTAACCTTCTTAATGGTTATACTTCAATAACCTTCTTACATGGAGAAGGTCAACTTTTGATGGACTTTAACGCCTAAAATGTTTAAAATTTTGAAAAAATGAACTACTAGGTGTACGAAATGAAACTCGGCTAAAATCTACAAAATTCAAATTTACCCAGTGGCTGAGTTTCATTTTGTACACCTAATATTACACCAAAAAGTCGCAAAAAATATAAGCAGTATTTGGTGAAAATTGGACCAACGGCCGCAGCGCAGTTATTAAAATTTTAAACGAGCATATCTCCGCCATTTTTTTCGAAATTCAAAAATCGCAGACGATTTCTTGTTCAACTATTCAGGAAGGTTATGTGAAAATTTGGTAAAAATCGGTTGAGAACTACTGTGGTCGTAAAGTGTTCCTGAAAAAAATACTACGGCCGGCCGGCACCTCAGACAAAGTTGAGATCGGTAAAGATCAATATTGACCCTCCGAGGTCTGGGTAACCCTTCCTCAAAAACCCGACGTGGAGGTATCCAATAACTTCTCTAAGGAAGTAACAAAAATCTTCAAAATTTTGGGGATAATCATAAAAAATGTCTTTAAATTAATTTATTTACTCCGATAAATTTTAAATTTACAGCTCCTCATCTCCTACAAGCTGTTCTTCTGTAACTATAAAAGAAAATTTTGGTTAAAATAATTTTTTTTGCCAAAAATCTCCTTAAAATGAAACCTACCAAGATTTAGCGAACGATGGATAGATCGTTTTTTCATATAAATAATAATGATTGCTCCGGATATTATTCCAATTACTCCCAAACTGGACATCGTTATGGCAAGAGTAGACGCTGTAATTTTCAAAAATCAAAATGTTTAATTTATGTAAATATCAAGTACCATGACTTTGTGACATGAGAACCAGAGAAATATCATTACAAGGGAGTATCTCTATTATTTCGGTTTCCGGAAGGCCTATTGGGCTGAAAAAAAAAATGTATTATAAGTTTCAATATGTTTATGTCACTAACATATTGAAGTCATCGCTGAAGCATAAGCGGCAGATTCCTTTTGATTTTATTTTGGGAAAGATGAAAGTTAAATTTACGTTGACAGTTTCGTTCAGGGTGTGGTTGAAATGAGAAAAGAACTTTTTTTGAAATCTGATGTTCCTCTTTGGCATCTGAGGTCGACGGTGTCTTCGTTTTTTTGGCCATGCATTCGAAAGTGGCGTTTGTTAGGCACTTTTCGGTGTCGCAGACGTCGAGAAAGTCACGGCATGAATAGTCGACGGAAAGCGCCTGTCCGTTTTTCGGCAAGATGACCGCTTCGCCGTTGATTTTGAGCTTGTGTTCATGAAGTTGTTCGACAACATGGACGCAGTCTTCTGAGTTTCCTTCAGTACAAACGTCCGCGCAGAACGTCTCGTTCACTTTAATAAAACCAGGAAAGCATTCGCAGTTACCGGGCGAACGCAAAGCGAGTTTACACAACCGTAGCATTCAGGTTGACATTGTTCATCTTCAAGGATATATCCTTCATGGCAATCGCAAACTCCCGGCGCCGTACAATCCCCATTGCTGCAATTTTCACATACTGGCTCGCAGACGCTACTGCTATTTTTGGAAAACCGGTAGCCCTCATTGCATACACAGACATCAGGTTGCGTGCATTCAGCATTTTCACACATTTCTTACAGATTGGGTTACACATGTTGCTTTTATTTTTGTCTTTTTCGTAGTTTTTAAAACAAGAACACTTATTGTAATCTATGCAGAATGAGTTGATACAGCTTGGTTCACATATAGGTTCACAGATGTGCCAGTTTTTTTTGCTTTTGGAATAATTCGTAAGGCAAGTACATTCGTTGACGCCGGTGCAAATTCCGTTGATGCATTCAAACAGGCAGGCGGGATGGCATATCTTTGACGAGGAATCCCACTCAAAGCCTAAATCGCATTCGCATTTTTCAGGTTCGATGCATCTACCGTGGTTGCAAGGGATCGAACAGAACGGCTCGCAGCTTTTTCCACCGGGGGGGACGTAGTAGCCTTCGAAACAGGAACAGCGGTTAACGTCGACGCAGATCCCGTTCCGCAGTCTTCGTCGCAAACGGGGACGCAAACGTGGTTATTCTTCTTTCGGTGATTCGCGATGCAGGTGCACTCTCCCGGTTTCGTGCATGTTCCATTTACACAACTGGGCGAACAGACTGGGCTACACTGGGGCCCTTGGTATCCTTGGCAACAAATTTTTTCATCTCTGTATGCTAACCTCGTCTAAAATAGAAAAAAACTAATTTCACAAATTTTACCTCAATTTTTTTGAATATTTTTTTAAAAGGCCTTTTTTTGAACGTATAGAATAGAATTTAAATATGACCTAACTACTTATCAACAATTTGAAATGCTTCCGAGAAAAAATACTGGTTTGAAGAGCTTCCAACGAAAACTTCCTTAAAGAGAAGTATCTATATAGGAGGGGGAAGTATAACGGAGGGGACGTAAAACGTAGGGGAAGTATATGGGAGGGGAAGTATAACGGAGGGGAGGAAGTATAACGGAGGGAGAAAGTATAAGGGAACGAAAGTAAAACGGAAGGGGATGTATAAGGGAGGGAAAGTATAAAGGAGAATTTTCCAAGTTTGTTTTTTCGAAAAATTTTCCGAGTTTTCCTTTTTTTTTTTTTTTTTTTTTTGAAAAATTTTCCAAGTTCGTTCTTTTTTACGAAAATTTTTTTAAGTGTCAAGGTAGAAATAATGGGCTCTTTGGCCTAGGGATGTACCTCTCGTAATGGGTAGAAGTATAAAATTTCTCCCTAGGTACTAAAAAAAATAATTAAAAAGTGGCAATTTTTTTACACCAAAAATTCTTAAAAAATATAAGGAGTAATTGGTGAAAATTTGGTGAAAATCGGATTAACGGTTCAGCCGCAGCGAATTTTTTAAAATTTCAAACAGATATGTCTCCGTCATTTTTTCGAAATTAAAAAATCGCCCTCGTTAGTTTCTTGTTCACCGGCTAAAGAAATTTGTGTGAAAATTTGGTGAAAATCGGATGAAAACTGTGGCCGTAAAGTGTTCCGGAAAAAAATGCTACGGCCGGCCGGCCGGAACCACAGACAAAGTTGAGATCGGTAAAGATCAATATTCGAATTGACTCTCCGGGGTCTGGAAGACCCTTCCTCAAAAACGGACGTGGACAATTACTTCTTTAAGGAAGTTAATTAATTTTAAGATTTTTTAAAAGTTAATTTAAAAGTACTATAAGAGCTTCATTCGAAGTTAGAAATTACCTTTAATATTAGCGTGGAATAGTCAATGTTACGGACAGAACACCTCCAACCCGAGCAGTCCCATCGAGACATCGTCGTCCAATCCTTACCAAGAAATGTCTCCCGAAAGCTTTTATGTAATCATAATTTTTATTTAATTAATTAATTCAAAATACGAAAGTGTAAGTACAACATAAGGTGAGAAACTAGGGGTCTGGAAGACCCTTCCCCAAAAACCCGACGTGGAGGGTAATAGCTTTGTTCCAACCACTTTTTGAATCTCCTGGAGCAGAAGGATTTGTCCGTCAAATTTGACGTCAGATGCCTTCAGATTTCAAGCTATTTGGACGACGTCGAAATCCTTCAGCAAGTTGCAAACTAGTTTCAAACTGCGTTTGAACAAACTTTAAGGAAGTTAAAACTGTCCGGGCCATGTTCCCGATATACAAGCCATTACCTGCTTCAATTTCATTAATACGACTACTGCTATTTTTTATTAGGTGTACAAAATGAAACTCGGGTAAAATCTTCAAAATTCAAATTTACACTGTGGCTGAGTTTCATTTTGTACACCTAATAAATAAAACTTGTAGGAAATTTAATTCTCTATTTGCACTTAATTTTTTTTTTCTAGGATGCACCATTTTCGGAAAATAATTTTTTTAATTTTATCTTGAAAACAGTGCATCCTGGAGAAAAAATGATTAGAATAAAAATTAAAGAGAATTGAATTTCCAACAGATTTTATTTAGTGCATTTTTTCAATATCTGTAACGGTTTACGATTTACAAGCCTTTAAAAATTAACCTTCTTAATGGTTATACTTCAATAACCTTCTTACACGGAGAAGGTCAACTTTTGATGGACTTTAACGCCTAAAATGTTCAAAATTTTGAAAAAATGAACTACTAGGTGTACAAAATGAAACTCGGCTAAAATCTACAAATTCAAATGTACCAGTGGCTGAGTTTCATTTTGTACACCTAATATGTTAGGAGTTTGGGCTGTTCACTGCCATTCCGTGTGGCCTGGCTCGGGGAGGCCATTCAGATTTTCTTCCTTGGTGGTTTTTTTCAACAAAAATATTTTTAAAACAATAGAAGTAAGCTGTTGTTTTCGATAGTAGGGAGACATTTTAGGCTGTTCGCGCCTTCCTTTCCATTTATTTTTATCGGGTAATTTGAAGAAACTTAAGCCTACAAAAAACTGGAGAATATGATATGTACGTTCTTTATTTTAAAAAGGCCTTTTGTGCTCTTTTTCTTAAAAAAAGACTAAAATACATCTAAATTACCTTTTCTATCACTCGCGAAGAGTACTCATAATAATAATCATCATAGAACTCTTCGTTTTCTTCATAAGTTTCTCTAAAACTAGGAAAGGAAAAATTTTGAGGAAAATGCGGTAAAACAATCTAATGCAATATTGTAAAGATTAAATGATTATAATTATGATGAAAAAAAATTTGTTCTTTATAAAACTTGGTAATGTAAGGCCTGGAGGGAACTCTCGCCAGAGATGGCGCCCGAATTGAGTAAATACCAAAGGATTTAGGGCGAATTCTATTCGAAATATTGTATCTGCAAATAATTTTAAGGTTTTCAAAGTTCTTTTTGTAATTTCGGTCTTTAGAATAAGCGATCAAACGAAAAAAGAAGAAGGAGAAGAAAAAAAGAATCTCTTAATTTGAATTTTTGTTGAAGGGCGAACAAAAGAATACCTGACAGTTTTTGTGCAAATCCCGTCTTCAGACGACGTGGTCGGAAAGCAGATTAAGGAGAGGCCCAGGACGAGCGATTTCCAGTACATTTTGGAGCTACGTCTATGCTTCGAATAAAAGTCAATGAGAAGACAAAAAAAAAAAGGATCCTTCACTATCAGTCTCCCTTATCATCGCTTCCTTCCATTATCATCTTCGATGTTATTATTAAAAAATCTTTTGTGTTTCGCAATCTTTTGCGAAAGGGATGAATCAATTTTTAACTTCCTTAAATAAGTTATTGTGATCCCCCCACGTTGGGATTTTTGGGGAAGGGTCTTGTAGACCCCAAAGGGTCATCACAACTTTGTCAGCGGTTCCGTCCGGCCGTAGCATTTTTTTCTGGAACACTTTACGGCCACAATTTTCAAAAGATTTTCACCGAAGGTCGTTGAAAAAGAAACTAACGTGGGCGATTTTTTAATTTCGAAAAAATGGCGGAGACATGTCTGTTTGAAATTTTAAAAAATTCGCTGCGAACCGTTGGTCCAATTTTCACCAAGTTTTCACCAATTACACCTTATATTTTTTTAAAGAATTTTTGGTGTTGAAAAAATTATTATTTTTGTACATTAATTATCATTTTAGAAGGGAGAAATTTCTTACTTCCACCCGGTACGAGAGGCACCTCTCTTGGGCAAAAATCCCATTATTTCAACCTTGATACTTGGAACATTTCCAAAAATATTTTTTGAAAAAAAAAAAAAAAAAAAAAAAAAAAAAAAAAAAAAAAAAAACTTAGAAAAATTTTCAAAACAAAACTTGGAAAATTTTTTGAAAAAAAAAAATCCCCTCCGTTATACTTCCCCTCCATTGTAGTTCCCCCTCCGTTATACTTCCCCTCCATTGTAGTTCCCCCTCCGTTATACTTCCCTTCCTTTTTACTTCCCCCTCCTTTGTACTTCCCCCTCCGTTATACTTTCCCCTCCCTAAATTTCTCCTCCGTTTTAAATCCCCCTCCTATATTGTTACTTCTCTTTAAAGAAGTTTTCGTTGGAAGCTCTTCAAACTAGTACTTTTTTGTATCATGGGGAAATTTGGTGAAAATTGGTGATTTTCCTCATTTTATTGGCCAACTGTTCAACCGAATTTTCGGATTTCGGCTTAAAAACCCTTTTGATCCATATATCATCCTGATCAGACAATAAATGCCTCCTTTTTAGAAATCGATTGGTCTAGGACAATTTTTTTCCCCTTTCTGCAGTTGGCGATCCTTGATTGTAACAGAAACTTGGAGTTTCTGTTTATCAGTAGTAAGTACCATTAAATTTAAACTTTCGTTTTTTTTAAATTTTATTTTTAGTTATGGGGAAAAGTTGTTGTGCACACCCGAAACGTCTGGGCGTCCATATCGTCGACGCTTTTTCTTTATCAGTTGTCGTCATATTTCAAGGAGCGCTGTTGAACTACTACATCATAAGCCATTATAAGGATTTTATTACACCATATTTTCTGTTCGCGGCTGATTTTCTCTGCGTGGCTACATTCATCGGGACGCTTATCGCTTCTTATTCATATTTGGTGAAAGTTTATGTTTTTAAAGATGTCGAAGATGGGATTGTGACGAAGATAAGGACAAGGTTGAAGTCTTCCGCTCCTAAAATTGGGGTTATGCCTCTTTCGTACGTCTCGTGGCTTTTCTACGTCGTCATCCTCGTCACCAAAATCGTTGTCGTCTTCGAATCTGGCCTGACGAAATCGCTAAGTCCAGACAACCATTTCGGCCCGCAGTTGCTTAAAGTTACTATAGCATCATCTTCTTTTGTCTTCTTGCTGTTAGCGGAGGGTCATAACTGGGTGAAAAGAGGGCTTCCAAGAAATGCGTACGTCACGACAGTTTGCGCCAAAACCGGCATCGAAATATTCGATTCGGTTTCGCTTCTTTCCATACTTCTTGAAGGGCCTGTCGAACTCAGCGAAGGATTTAAAGATCTAATTTTGGCTCTGGCTGCCATCAACTTTTTTCTACCTGCCGTCAAACTGTACCAATTAAGGTATTCTTTTTACCAGAGTCGGGCGCATTCATTTTATTAATATTGGAAATGTGCTCAAAAAATGACCTAAGCAAAAGTTGCTTAAAATTGAACATAGAATAAATTAAAAGCATAAAAACATCGGGCTCCCATTTAAAATAACAATGTTAGCACCTCTCTTTGCCATCCTGTTTGTATACAGTGTTTCTCAATCTTTTTTGAAGCCTGGGCCGGTTAAATTTTTATCAGTCGGTAAAGTTTTTGCCCTTTACTTAACGGGCCGGTTAAATTTTTAACGGGCGGTTAAGTTTTTGCTCTTTACTTGACGGGCCGGTTAAATCTTTTAACGGGTGGTTAAGTTTAGCCCTTTACTTAATGGGCCGGTTAAATTTTTGCCCTTTACTTAACAGGCCGGTTAAATTTTTAACGGGTGGTTAAGTTTTTGCCCTTTACTTAACGGGCCGGCTAAATTTTTGCCCTTTACTTAACAGGCCGGTTAAATTTTTTAACGGGTGGTTAAGTTTTTGCCCTTTAATTAACGGGCGTTATTTATCGCATTAATAAACATTGAGCATTAATGTGAAATATATTATTTATTCATACTTGCATTCATATTTTATCTGAAATTCATACGTTTTTGCCTTATATTAGTGATTATGAATTCGCCCTACTCTTGTTTTTATCGAATTTTTTTTTAAATAATTTTTTGTGTAGTTTTCCTGATTTGTCGATCAGCACTGTGGCTAGAGTGGTGACTATGATACATGCTTGCTCATATAGTATTGATCGACGTTCCATTTTTATCGGTTCGTCTTTATCTCTGGCTTTCATTTCGAGAAAACGCATCAATGTTTCTCATGAAAAATATTCTGAGCATAATTCTCACATTGCGAGGGATGTACCCCGAACTAATTTCGTTCCGTCACGGTTTTTTGAACAACGAAAACGCCCGTTTAGACGAAGACGTCGCTTGGAAAAACGCTAAAAACGACGAATACGCTTTCCTCTCCGACAAAAAAGTCCGACGTGAAATCTTAACTAAAGCTGACATCGAACTTCATGAAATCCACGATAAAAAGACTTCAGAAAACTCCGATAATTGAATTCCAAAAAAATTGTGATCTCCATTTTGTCTACTTATATTCTTTTATTTATTGGACCAAAATCTCATTTTACAAAAGGTAAAATTTCTATGTGATACTCAAGACTGTGTTTTTTACACAAACTTTTGTACTTTTACATTAAAACTAAATGTATTTTAAAATTTATTATCACTATCTTTTGGTAAGCCAAATTGGCTAACCTGGAAGGGAAATTTTTTTTACCCTCAGGGTATCAGATTTGTAGGCCAAACTTGCATTGCCTTGAAATGAGCAAAAAAATTTCAAAACAGAAAAAGTTGTAGTACTCTCCATTGACGATTTTTGGATCATGAGTCTGTGGCACTGCCGCCATCTTTTTCATAGTAATTATTAAAATGTTCAGCGCTTTTTTAAACTTACTGTTAAAATGAAGGCGATCTGTCAGCTTAAATTTTGCCTGATTCGCCAATTCTATTGGTCGATAGATCTCCACCATTTTGGCCTAGTTTTCACCAAATACTCCCCTCCCAAGTTTTTTTTTTTCTTCTTTTTTTTTTATAGTAGGGAGATATTTGAGATGTTCGCGCCCTTTTTTTGTGGCTTAGCTGGGCGAAGACTTTCCTTTCTTTTACCTTCCTAGTTCCTTACCAGCAAAAATTTGAAATCGGACATGATTGCTATTAAATAAGAGTCTAATGTAAACTTTAATTGCAAAGAAATCAGTTTTTTTTACTTTTTATTAAGTAATCTTTTCTGTCAATGGAGTGCGCCACCAATAAGTGAAGTTCCCGGCTGACTTGTTGCTAAAGTTGAATGTTTTACCTATAACTTCTTGGGAACCGAAAAACTTGAAATTTCTAAATAAAATGCCATATCTATCTAAAAAAGGAATAAAATTGTGGCTCCTGGAAGTTCTAGAAATTTTGGCGATAGCCGGAGGGCGTGATGATAGTTACAAGGTAAAAAAAAAAAAGCCAAGCTAGGCCAGACGGAACGGGCGTAAATAGCGCTTTCTCCCTACTATTTAAGAAATTATATTTAAAGTGGTGTATTTAGTTGAAATTTGGTGAAAATAGGCCCGGCTGTAGCTCATTAATAAAAATTTAGAAGGCAGGCCTCCGCCATTTTTTTGGAATTTCTAAAAAAGTTCTTAAAAAAATCGGGGCGTTAAGTTATAGGGAAAAATATAATGGAGCCACAGGAAACAAGAAACCGGACATAGAGGGTAATCTAATATTAGGTGTACAAAATGAAACTCGGCCACAGGGTAAATTTGAATTTTGTTGATTTTAGCCGAGTTTCAGTATACTTAGTAGTTCATTTTTTCAAAATTGTGAACATTTTAGGCGTTAATGTCCATCAAAAGTTGACCTTCTCCGTGTAAGATGGTTATTGAAGTATAACCATTAAGAAGGTTAATTTTTAAAGGCTTGTAAATCGTAAACCGTTACAGATATTGAAAAAATGCACTAAATAAAATCTGTTGGAAATTTAATTCTCTTTAATTTTATTTTATTCATTTTTTCTCTAGGACGCACTGTTTTCAAGATATATTTATTTAAAAAAAAATTATTTTCCGAAAATGTTGCATCCTAGAAAAAAGCAATTAAGTACAAATTTATAGAGAATTAAATTTCCTACAATTTTATTTATTAGGTGTACGAAATGAAACTCAGCCACAGGGTAAATTTGAATTTTGTAGATTTTAGCCGAGTTTCATTTTGTACACCTAGTAGTTCATTTTTTCAAAATTTTGAACATTTTAGGCGTTAAAGTCCATCAAAAGTTGACCTTCTCTGTGTAAGAAGGTTATTGAAGGATAACCATTAAGAAGGTTAATTTTTAAAGGCTTGTAAATCGTAAACCGTTACAGATATTGAAAAAATGCACTAAATAAAATCTGTTGGAAATTTAATTCTCTTTAATTTTTGTTTTATTCATTTCTTCTCTAGGACGCACTGTTTTCAAGATATATTTATTTTAAAAAAAATTATTTTCCGAAAATGGTGCATCCTAGAAAAAAATAATTAAGTACAAATTTATAGAGAATTAAATTTCCTACAATTTTTATATATTAGGTGTACGAAATGAAACTCAGCCACAGGGTAAATTTGAATTTTGTAGATTTTAGCCGAGTTTCATTTTGTACACCTAATACATACATAGAAGAAAATTTAACATTACGTTTTGGGCGTCCTGGATTTTATTCACTAGCCTTGTAGGGGATTTCAAAAGGTAAGGATTCACAATTCATAATTTCATCATTTTAATAACAATTCTAATTTTTAGCTCCCCGCAATTTAATTTGCAAGTACGTACTGTATTTCCACGTTGGGAGTAGTGGGGGCGCGAGGGCCGGGAAAGGGGAAAGTAGAAAGGCGAAGGTGCCTTCAGAGGATGCCCGCTCCGGAGTTCGAGTAACCAGTTTCACATTTGTAGTCCTTCAAGTGCGAGTGTTTTTTTAACTCCCGAAGCCTCAAAAAAAAGAAACCGCGTCGTTTTTGGTGTTTCGATTTGTGCTTTAGATGCAACCTCAAGGATCGAGTCATCTTCACCGGTAAGAAAGTCTTAAGATGTAGATGATCTTCGTGGCTGTCCCAAATTTGCACTTTCCCCATCGTAAAAAACAGAACATTAGTACTTCTGAATAGTGGCTTTTTCGTCATTATTCGTCCATTATAACGGAATTTTTGGGTTTTTCACAATTTTCAGGCTTTTCTTCTTAAGTTTGTTATTTCGTTTTGGCCAGTTCTCTGTTTAAAATTCACTGGCCCGCTGAATACGACTATATGATCTTATCAACAACTTGTTTTTTAGCTGGGAAATGTCTTGATATAAAGTAACTCCTTTAATTTGAGCAGATTTCATTGTCTAGGGGAATTTGATATTTAAACTGTTGAAGCAGAAACTTTTTTTTCTGCACCATCAGTTCAGGAATCTGGTGTTTTCGTGTATAATATTTTCATTTTTTAATCATGAAAAATTAATAGAAAGTTTTTACCGCAATTTTAATGTTGTTAAGAGCTTTGTGGCTTAGGGAAAAGCGGATTTTTCAGACAATTTGGGGAAAAATAATTGGAAAAATAGGATATTTCGTCTTCTTTGTTGATCCAAGTAACTAATTTTCTAATTTTTCTTTCTAACTTTTCTAATTTTTTAGTTACTCTTAGATTTCTTCATAAACCTCATAAAAGAAAAATAGGATATTTTGAAAATTGGGGCTTTGTTGTCGGGAAGACCCTTTCCTTAAGATACAATAACTTCTCTTTGAGAAAGTTGAATAAATAAAAAATTAAGGATGAAAAAACATGAGTTTTTAGCCAAATTTGAGGAACAATAGTCGTAAAACTGCTTCAAAATAGGTGAGAAAAAATGAAATCGGGAAAAATTGGGGCCCTTCGGTTTTGAAGAATATTCGTAATTTCGCCGCTTAAAGGCGAAAAAAAATGGACCAAAACCTAAAAAATAGACCAATGGAGGCCTTTATTTTCATCGGTTTTTTTACCCTCATCAAAATCTCAAGGAGAGAGAAATATGACTTTTTAACCAAATTCAAGGAAGAATAATCGGAATTTCACGCGTTTATAGACTTGGCTTAGGTGTTTTTTCAAAGAAAATTTTATGTTCTATCTGCTAACATAAAACAATTTTTTCATCTTATTTTAGCTCATTTTAAACTTTCTCAAGAAGAAAGTCATTGTCACACCTTAGACAATATTCTGAAATAAGTCCTCCCGATTTTTATTAAACCAATGATTAGTTTTAACTTCCTTAAAGAAGTTATTGTGATACCCTCCACGATGGGTTTTTAGGGAACGGTCAGACCCCAGAGGGTAAATTCGAATATTGATCTTTACCAATCTCAACTTTGTCTGTGGTGCCGGCCGGTCGTCCGTAGCATTTTTTTCCTGAACACTTTACGGCCACAGTTTTCATCAGATTTTCACCAAATTTTCTTTATTCGGTGAACAAGAACTAACGAGGGCGATTTTTCGAAAAAATGACGGAGATATGTCTGTTTGAAATTTAAAAAATTCGCTGCGGCCGAACCGTTGGTCCCATTTTCACCAAATTGTCACCAATTACTCCTTATGTTTTTTAAGAATTTTTGGTGTAAAAAAATTGCCACTTTTTATTATTATTTTTTTTAATAGGGAGAAATTTCATACTTCCACCCATACGAGAGGCACATCGGTTGGCCAAAGGGCTCATTATTTCTACCTACACTTATAAAAATTTTCGAAAAAAAGCGCAAAATAAAAAAAACCGGAATATTTGTCGAAAAAAAAACTCGGAAAATTTTCCTAAAAAAATCTTGGAAAATTTTCGAAAAACAAAAAAAAACTTGGAAAATTTTTCGAAAAACAAAAGAATTCCCCCTCCTTTATACTTCCCCTTCCTTATACTTTCCCTCCCTTTGTTATACTTTTGTTCCCTTATACTTCC